>PVJI01002923.1:0-134999 GCA_004026765.1 Micronycteris hirsuta | reverse complement strand
ACAGTAAATAGAAAAAGTTATGAAAAGAGACTACATATATCTAGGCAATCCAGTTGTAATTCTTCATATAATGTATGCAAGAAAATAAATGATGACACTGAAAGTTTTGGCAGAGAATTGGAAATGGTCAATAGACTAAAATGAAATTTAGTAATAAAAATATAATAAATTAAAAATTAAGACATATTTCCAGTAGATTAAATATACATTGAGAAATGAAATTAGGTCAGAATAAAACGTGCAGGCTGAAGCACAGAAAACAAAAGAATGAGAAATGCAGGAAAAAAACACAAGATAAAAGAAAAGGTCTGAGAATAAAATTCCCATAAGAAACTTTGGAAAAGATAGTACACATCCTCATTAACTATTTCTTGAAGCTGATTCCAAGTATTTTCACTAAAATATCTGGAATTTTTAGCCAAAACTGCCAAACATCTCAGTGATAAAATTTAAATATCACCATTTTTTTACATCAATACAGTTACTTGAAATCATGTGCTGAAAAGTCTAACAAGATGTTTTAAAAGAATTTCTCTTTGTACCATCATATTTGTTCCATTTCTCTTTCCTCTGGAATCACCTCTGCTCTACCACTCAGCACTGAGACAGGAATGCCCTCTTGTCTACATGATGAGAGCCTCCTAAGTAGCCTCCTTGCTTCCATTGTTAACCCTCTACACTCAATTTCACTGTACAGCTGGCAGAATAATCACCAAAAAATGTTAATAGGACCACGTCACTTCTCTCCTCAAGACACCCGAATGGTTGAAAATGCAATTCTATCAGGCTCCAGGGTTTATGTGATCTGAAGATTGCCTATAATATTGATCTTCTCCTCACACACTTAGCTTTATTGTAATTCAGCTACATTAGCTTTCTAGATGCTACCACTGAACCTTTGAACTCTTGGTTCCCTCTTACAGGACTGCTCTTGACTCGAATGGGTCCTTCCATGCACAATTCTGCTTCAATATCGCTGCCTCAGAAAGTCTTTCTTGATGACCCTTTCCAGAGATTGCACCCTCTTGCTGCCCTCTTCCATTCTCTATCTCCTTTGTCACTTTATGTTTGCTTTTAATGTATTTTAATCGATATATACCTTTTAATTATTTAATTATTGACTATTTTCTGACAACACACAAAACCCATGAGTCTAGGAATTTTTTCTCTCTGAGTCACCAGTGTATCTTTAGTTCTTGAAACAGTATCTCAATAAATATCTGTTCAATGGATTAATCAATCAATTTATTCAAAATGGTGCCATACATTACTCTATCTTTGTGTGAAGGATGAAAAGATCAATGCAGTGTCCTTATATTCAATAAATTTGTAGAAATACATGAACACATAAACAACTGGTAGTCAATGGGGTAGCTATAATAGAGAAGCGATGTTCATGAACAGTAATGTAAATTCTTGTCTTTTTTGTAGAAAAGAAATTGATTAATTTACCATCTTCACACTAGTTAATTATTACCCTAGATATTTGTATTCAGACAAGAATTGTCTATTTAGTTTAATAAACAGAATTAAAGGCAATAGTTCTTAAAATATGAATCTTAAAATATGGTCTTTAAAATATATATTCTTTCATTATCATTGTGATTGAAGCTATCATGATTATTATGTATCATTACCATCAATAAAACCTAACCCTAACCTTAATTAACTTTTATTTCCTTCAGATTTTCCTCAAATGTCACCTTTCTAAGGCCTTCTCTGACCATCCTATTTAAATTTCTAATTACTGTTCTCTGCCTTAATTTTCTAGTTGCCATAGCAACATCAATATACTGTATACTTTGCTTTATCTTATTGTTTTACTTATTCCCAGGCTCAACAAGCTAGAATGTAAACTCTATGAGAGTGTAATAATATACACCACTGCTTGGCACAGAGATGCTCCGTAAAACACGTGTAGAATGAATGATCACACATTTCACGTGTTTTCCTGCTTCAGGATGGAGTATTATTCTATCCAGAATACTAGAAAATGCTGACGTAGGAAATGCCATATTGTAATAGGCAATCACATGGACTCCTGTTGATCAGTAATTTTTACATTAGTTGCAAAGTTAATTTTTTGACTGTGTGCATGTATCCACATAAGTAGTTAATGAAATATCACATGTATCTTTAGACATAACATAGCAAATAATAAAGTAGAAGATTTCATGTTACAAAAATATTAAATTTTGCAATGACTTCTAATTTAAATGGCAAATTTCTGTAGTATATTTAGATTAAAATAATTAGTTTTCAGGTTTTATACACTATTTTCTAAAATGATGGATGCCAATACTAGTTTCAGCACGATTTTTGGTTGGATTTGAAAAATCAGCATCTCAATTTTACTTACTTTTAACTGCAAAAACTATCAAAGTAAAATCAATTTATCGATATACAATAGGAGAGCAGAGGATGCTCTTATAATGTTCAAAGGCACATATATATATATATATATATATGGGATTTATAGGTGAATAATCATGATTCTTTTTTTCAAGGAGAATATACTAGGATATAGGAATGATCTTGAGTCATGTTACATTAACATGAACCTCAATAAGTTTGACTAAAGAAGTGGTTAAACCTGGTTAAAGGACCATTGGAGATATTCCCTCGTGGAATTAACACTTCTAATACAACTGCATCTCCACTTCTGTTTCTGACATAAATTAATAAGATTCTATTTGTTTTTAAAAAAAGATTCTCTCATTAGTGTCCCATCAAAAATAGCACCATTTGCCTCATTAAATTTAATGAGGTTGTTGTTGTTGTTGTTTTTCCATTGGTAGGTGTGGGTGTGTGATATATGTGTCAATGTGTTAGACTTGTATCTTCAAGGAACATGCTTTACTTAGGCTGGCTATTCCCTGAAGCTGAAGCTGCTTTACAATAAGCTATTTCTACCAGGTAATACATCTTTCACTTTATTCTGAAATAATGAAAATGTCAGAGATCAGTGCCATTTTATATAAAAACCCTCATAATTAAACACTGTCATTATCAGAATAGTTTATGCTCTATGGAATACATGTAAGACATATATTTCAAACCCAAAGTGAAACATATCCTCCTCGTTTATCCATAGTCCCAACTAAACAAAAATCGTAAAATAATGAATGGAATTGACTCAAGCCACAACTATTCCTCCCCAAATAGCATTACTTTTTTTCCTGTTTCATTATTGTATTGATCAAGTCTTCTGTTTCAAACTTATAAAAAGTATGATTGTTTTATACTTCCATATAAATTCTAATCAAATGCCAAAATACCATCTGTATTTAAAGTAGCCATTTTTTTCTTTTTTAGCAATCTACATAATAGAGACACAAACACATACAAAATATTGATGTATTTAAAAAGCACATGTACTGTTTGCAGAGTTTTTAATCCATTTGGCAAAAATGATTTGAGGACTATTAGAATAATACAAATTTTAAGAATAGTACAAATTCTACTAGAATAATAATACGAATTTTAAGAAAGCAGGTACTGGGTAATCCTTAATTCATTCTCAACTTTTAGATGGGATTAAAGAATTCCTAAGATATAATAATATGAAAAATAGCTGCAGGCAGACTTAGATATATGTAGCCTAAAGCTAGAAAACACTTCAATAATATTTCTAGAGTGTTCATTAAGGAAGAAATGAAAACAAAAGCCAGAAATAGGAAAATGCATAAATTCAGTATATGGATTGAAAAATGAAGAGAGGGAAAGAGAGGGATATTAAGATTGTTAATTAAGAAATTTTCAGCTTTCTTCAGATTAAATGCTTCGAATTAAAGCATTTCTACAAGATTAATAAGCAGAGAGCATGCCATGAGACTAAACACCGTAATTCTTGTCCTCACTTTCTCAGAAAAATAAAAATAATCAGATGTCATATTAAAAACCCCCCATCAGAAAATAAAGTTATTCCAGAACACAGGAGAAAATATTTTACATATTATACACCCTCAGGAAAAATATGAAAACTTGGGTCTACTGAAATAGTGACACAAGAATAAGCATGGATGGTCAAAGAAAATATAATTTAGCAAAAATATAAAGTGAGAGTTTTCAGGGTTTAAAAAAATATTTGAATGTTACAACAAAAATTATTAGAACAATTAGCCTGGCTGGTGTAGCACAGTGGATTGAGCGCGGGCTGGGAACCAGAGGGTCCCGGTTCGATTCCCAGTTAGGGCACATGCCTGGGTTGCGGGCCAGGTCCCCTGTGAGGGCCATGTGAGAGGCAACCGTACATTGCTGTTTCTCTCCTTCTCTGTCTCCCTCCCTTCCCCTCTCTCTAAAAATAAATAAATAAAATCTTTAAAAAAATTATTAGAACAATTAAATAATACTAAAATAACAAATAGTTAAAGGTATATGCTGAAGGTAAACACACACTGGGAAAGAACAACGGGATCAAAGCTACTGGGGAGAATATTTGAGACATTTAATAAACATAGTAGTCTGAATATTAACTAATTCTACTTTTTTGTTATATTAAAGTAATAACAACAACAACAAAAACAATAGCCATGAAGAATATTCCAGGATTTTTAAGATTTGTGTTGTTTTTCTCAGTAGTGGAAAGAAAAGCATGCTAAATATCTTGACTGACTCAAAGGATAATATAACTAAATAAAATATGTAATTTAAATAGCAGCTTTAAAGTGTACAGTTTGTGACAATTATGAAAACAAATTTAATTTCTAAGCCACCAAACAGATAAAAATAGACCAAAAGAATAACAATTTCACAAGGATAAAAGAAAGTGAAGAAAAGGATATAACAACCCATAGGTTAAAAAAATAAAATCATAGAAATATCAAAAATTATTAATCTTAAAAATATGAATGGGTTATATTTTCCCATTAATTAATGGAGGTAATGAGATTGAGTTTTTTCTTTAAACAGTAAATATATCAATATACTATTCCCAAGAGACACACCTAAGGAAATGATGAGGCTGAAATCAAGGTTGCAAATATGTCAATGAAATACTAACAACAAAAAGACCTCCCTCTTTCCTTTCTTTCTTTTAATGTGTTTTCATAGTATTATTCCAAGATTCCCCTTTTCCCTGCAGCTTTATAGAGATAGAATTGACAAATAATACTGTGTAAGTTTAAAGAGTTCAACACACTAATTATACAATATATGGGGTCTGTCGGGGAAAAGTCTGACCATTGTTAACATAACAAGAACGGGTTGTGCAACATCAATGTAACCTGACAGGAATGCGCATGTGTGAATAATGACAACTTCACTGTACTAGTCAGTGGGGGCAGTAGATGACATTGAGTGAGCATGTTTACTGTAAGGCCTTCACATTTGAAATGACTGAGTGAGTAGAGCAACAAGTCTGCATCAAATTCTATGTTAAGCTTGAACATTCCTCTGCAGAAACTATTTGGATGATTCAGAAGGATGAAGTTATGGGCAACTGGTGATTGGCAGCCTCATCATGACAGCACGCCCGCCCGTGCATCACACCTTGTGCAGATGTTTTTGGCAAAATACGAAATCACCCAGGCAACCCAGCCCACCTACAGCCCAGATTTGGCACTCTGCAACATCAGGCTTTTCCTAAAACTAGAATCACCTTTGAAAGGGAAGAGATTTGAGACAGTCGATGAGATTCAGGAAAATAAGACGGGGCAGGAATAGCAATTGGAAGAACTGTGTGAGATCCCAAGGTTCCTACTTTGAGGCGGACTGAGGCATCATTGTCCTGTGTACAGTGTTTCTTGTATCTTGTATCTTCTCCATAAATGTCTATTTTTCATAGCACACAGCTGGATATTTTCTGGACAGGTATAAATGATTACCACAGTAAGTTTAGTTAACACATCTATTGCCTCGCGTAGTTACCATTTGTGTGTGTGTGTATGTGTGTGTGTGTGAATGTGTGTCTGGTGAAAACATGTTAAGATTTTTCACTAAGCAACTTTCAAGTACACAGTACAGTATTGTTAACTATGGTCACCATGCCATACACAAGATTCCCAAACTTAGTCATCTTATAACTGGAAGTTTGTACCTTTTGATGACCATGTCCCTATTTCCCCCACCCCTGAGTCCCTGTCAACTATCAATCAACTATCTGTGTCTATGAGTTTGACTTTTTAGTTCCACATAGAAGTAAGGTGAGCTCATACAGAATTTCTCTTTCTCTGCCAACCTATTTCCCTTAGCGTAATGCCCGCAAGGTTCATCATGTTGTCACAATGGTCTTCCTTTCTATGGGTGAATAACATTCCATACATATACATTCATATTTTATATATATTTACATATAAATATATACGTAAAATCACATTTTCTTTATCCATTCATCCACATGTAGACAGTTTGTTTTTATGTCTTACCTATTGTGAATAATACTGCAATATATATGGAAGTACAGTTCAAAGAAAATACTTATTTTCAAGCGAGAATATTACTGTATGAAATAAGGGACAATCCTTAACTAAGTAAAAACTCTGAAAAGTTTAGAATGACAGAACAAAATATGATTATTTTAAACCTGACAATATAAAAATATAATTAACACATCTATAGGTATTTATGACAGAGTCAGAAACAGTATAAGTGCACACATTCTCATTTTTCATAAAAGTAATCAATTATGCCTTAGTTAACAAAGCAAGTATTCAATTTATGTGGATAATTGCAAAAATAACTAATTTCAATAGGGCAGAAATTAAAAAATAACAAAATAGTAACCAAAATTGATAAAGACTACAATGTAAAACATACAAAAACCAGTGAGAACTTTCTCATAGGTCTTTATTTGTTTTGTTATAGGGAAGTCTATGTTAAATGATCAAATGCACATCCTAAAATTCATTCTCCCATTATATGCAAAATTCCTTTCTAAAAGCACATCCTAAAATTTATTCTCCCTGGCTTACTTCACTTAGCATAATGCTCTCCAGTTCCATCCATGCTGTTGCAAAGGGTATAAGCTCCTTCTTCCTTTCTGCTGTGTAGAATTCCATGGTGTAAATGTACCATAGTTTCTTGATCCACTCATTTGTAGATGGGCACTTAGGTTGTTTCCAGCACTTGGCTATTGTGAATTGTGCTGCTATGAACATTGGAGTGCAAAGGTTCTTTTGAACTGGTTTTTCAGGATTCTTAGGGTATAATCCCAGTAGTGGAATTGCTGGGTCAAAAGGCAGTTCCATTTTCATTTTTCTGAGGAAGTTCCATACTGTTTTCCACAATGGCTGCACCAGTCTGCATTCCCACCAACAGTGCAGTAGGGTTCCCTTTTCTCCACAACCCCTCCAACAGTTATCTGTTGCTTTGTTGACAAAGTAAGCCAGGCAGTGAGGGACAAATACCATATGATCTCACCTTTAACTGGATCATAACCAACAAAAGCAGAAAGCAAGCAAAACATAACCAGAGACATCGAAATTAAGAATAGTCTAACAATAGCCAGGGGGGAGGGGGGAGGGGACAATGGGGAGAAGGGTTTTCAGGAATCACTGTAGAGGACACATGGACAGAACTAAGGCGGAGGAGGGAGGCTGCGGGGGGAGGTGAGGTTGGAGGGGAAGGGAGGAGGGGAGGGGAGAGGATGCAAATAACTGTAATTGAACAATAAAGTAATTATTTAAAAAAATTATTCTCCCATTATATGTAAAATTGGTTTAAAATTCTTTGGAAGGATTTGTTGTATTTCAAGTCTTTTGAGTAACGATATTTCTGTTTTTCTAAATTTATCTTGACTTTCCAGAAATTATCTTCATATGGTGGAGTACTGCAAAAAGAGAAAAATCTAACCTACAAATTGCTTTCAAGTAGAAATCGTATATTTTGATAATATGTGTTTCATCTCAGGTAACCTTTGATAAACTTCAGCCTGTCTTTTAAGAATTTAAGAACTAAAAACTTAAGCCATAAGAACATAAAGTGTAAGTCCTTACCACTACCTAGTTAATAATTTTTATTTTTTAAGATTACAACCATGAGTCCCTAATTTATTTTTTCTTATTTCATAAACTCAATTCAATTAACCAATTTTTATTCACATTGTTTTCCAGTGAGGCACTCATCTTATTTTGGTTACTTTGTTCTCTGACCTTTCCAAAAACTACCTCTTAACCAATTACCACATAGAAGGAATTCATATGTGTTTGCTGAGTAATGAATAAATCAGTCAAGACTTCATAGTTTACATGTTAGTTAAACTGAACAAACACAGCTTAAATGAAATATTAATAAACTAGTACAAATCTAATGGGAGCCACATACACAGACATTTATTTAAAATTACAAGTATTATAAGTATTTTCAATTAGATTAATTGAACACCCATCAGAATGTTTAGTCTATAATTTGATCTCCATATTTTTCTGTCAACAGATTTATTCACATTCTACACCTATCTTTGGACTCCTATCAAATTTCATTTCATCAATAAATACTCTTCCTTAAAATATTTTACTTTCCAGAGTTTTATCATTCTAATGCCAGTATCATCCACTCAGTTCTTGCTCTACATCTCCATCATTTTTACTTACTCCCTCTCCTTGGTCCCGACTGCTTGGAATTGTCAGTGCATTCCACCCCCCATGTACTCAGGCAAGGGTCGCCCCCACCTCGCCACCAGACCCCAAACCCTCCCTTCTAATACCTCTTTAATGCCATGGCTGCATCGCGCTTTTCACCAATCCCAGAACCTTCAACAATTTGACATTTCAAGGATTTTCTCTTTAAATTGGAAAAACTTCAATATATTCTCACTTAATCAAACTTTAAGAAATAGGCTTCTTTTTTTTTTTTTTTTTTTTTAAACCTTCACATCCTAGTATCACTCTCATGATCCTCTCTGTGCTACTCCTGTGCGAGAGCTTGTATCAGTAGTCGTTTTAAGTCTCTGGGGAAAGTTTGCATCTGTTTATACTGGCTTCATATCCTCACAGGAGAAATGTAACACTAAAGGAGAACAAGTGATTTTACAGAACTTGTTTTGTAAAACATGATAAAAAGTTGTATTTGATCTCTTTCTCTCTCTTTCCCTCAAGTTTTCTTTCTCTGGTCTGTTTTGATACCTCTCTCATAAATGTCTACCATTTCTGAGCATAACTCCACTATTATTACGTATGACCAATTAAAAAAAAAACAATTTAAGCAGTTCATTATAATTTATCTTGGCTGATTTTCTTCTTGTCTCTTGCTTACTCTCTTATAACAACATATATATTTTTTAAACAGTAACTATTACGTGCTTCTTGGTAACCCTCACAATACTTAGTCTATCTCTACAGGAATGATTAATAAGCTAACAGAGTTTGAGTTGACAGAGTTTGAAAATAGGAAGAAACACATTAAGCCTTATGAAAGTGAGCCATGTGAACTGGAAATCGTAAACAGTAAATAATCCTCAGGGCTTTAGGAAAGACTGACATTTGCAAGCAGAATGTTGAGAGAAAATACAATGAGTGCCCAGGTCTCCAAATCGATACAAGACTAGAAATCTAGCATTCATTGGTTTCAAGGCTAAGGAATATATGTGTATATATATCATAATTTTGGTGAAAATATGATTCAAAAAGGTAAGAAATCTATTTCCTTTAGAATACACCATATTTACTTCTGTTATCCAAATTTCTTCATTTCAGCCAACTCAATTTCAAATTAATTTATGGATTGAAATTCTTTTGTTTCCACATAGCTGTACTTGAATAGCTTAGCATCTTGCTAATTAATTTTCTTAAAACTCCTTTTATATCTTTGAGAAACCAGCTTTAATATTTCTAATTATGTTAACAAAACTGGATAACTTTAGAACACATTCTTTTGTAAGGAAACAATACCCATTGAGGCTGTTCTCCAGAAATATTTCCTATCCAGGTAGGCAGCTAAAAGATAGGTGGAAACATTCTTTTCAATCAGGTCCAAAAGTGGCATTCAATTAAGAAAAACAATCTACTGATGTTTTCTGTTTGATGCCAGCAAGCTCTGTGCAGTGTTTCTAGAGTTTTTCCTTGAATCAGCCCAACATGAAGTTGTGCCCACAAGCTGTGATTTTGTAAATCTTTTTTTAGTCCCCATTGGGGCATCTGTGAATTGTGGTCTGTTCGTATCTGCATCATAGGGAAATGCACACAGATCAGAAAGGATCGGACAGTCTCACATCTCAAAATATCCCCGCCCACCCACCTTCTAATTTGGAGGATAAAATTAGCTCTGAGTTTTTACCCTGAGAAATAACATATTTTGGAAACATCCGAGTTTTCAGATTCTTAAGAGGGGTAATTCTTTTGTTTTCCCTCACATTAATAAGCCACTTCTTTCTGTGAACTCAAAGAAGCTAAAATCCTCATGAGTACCTTAGCTGTTTTCTATTTTCCAACTTTAGTTTCTTCTGCAATGAAACAACAAAGTCAGTCTCTCTCTCTTTCTCTCTCTCTCTTTCTCCCTCCCCCCTCCCTAACCCTTCATGGCTTGGCTAATAAGTCAATCCTTTTGTTGGGACCTTTTAAACTTATCCTGTATTTTTAATCATTGTAATAATATTATATGGCAGGCAAAAATATAATGATAAATGATAATTTGCCAAAAAGATTAAAAAAACACTGAGGTGTTACCTATCAAAAGTTCTCCTTCTGTCTGTGATGCAGCACAGATTGTGATCGTGACAGTAAATCTGGTGCTATTGTTAATGCCATGGCACTTGGGTTTTTGGCTTGCTTCAGTCCAATCTGTGACATGCTTGTGAATATCTTTCTTCTGTTCTGTCTGTATGGCATATGGATTTCTGGGATACAACGTCAGACCTATCCACATAACAAGTGTTCAGAGCACCTTATCATTTTAAAAAGCCAATTACTCAAAAAGACAAATGTGAAATGTTTCACATTTAATGATGAGCAAATCTGCAAAACAAATGCAATTTTGCTCCTTCTAAAAAGTTTAGTTTAACTGTAAATATTGCAATGGAGTCTTTCATGACATACACCACTGATAGAGAAAAGCTCATTTCATACATATTGTATATCATCACTGTCAATTACATCTGCCCAGTCTTTAAAATGAGGGTGGTATAAGTAATTAGAAATAAAGCAAATAGAATATTCTAAACTACAAGGCTCTGAAATCACTGTAAAAATGTCACTGCTAACATTGAACACTCTAAAAAAATATTTTGAAAGTCTCACCCAAAAAACTGAAAACTGCATATGTCTACAGAGGTAAAGGTCATTCATGAAACACTCAACAACAAAAAATACCAATTCATTTTTTAGAAATATTTGTCAATATGTAAAGAATGTTTTGTACATAAGTTCTCAGTTACTGTTGAATCAGTGGCTGTATGTAATATTCCCACATGGAATGATGTTCTTTCAAATACTTTAAAACAAAGGTTTAGTGAAGGATTTTATGGGGACATCTTGTGTGCTAAGATTTTATGCATGGGAATTGCAACTAACAAAATACAATAACAATGGGTTTGCAACTGATTTATGTATTTAAACTTTTGTACCTATCTATGATGGAGACAACAGCTAATTCAGAACTACACATTCCTACCCCCATCCATCCCACCCCACTTCATCAAAACAAAGACAAGACTTTATAAAATCCTGTTCTTCAGCATCTCCCATGTAGGTTGTGTATGTACTGTTGTCACTTTTAAATGTCTTTATTCTCCCTCTCTCCCTCTCTCTGGCTCCCCCCCCCCTTTGTATATTCATTCTTTAAGCCTCTTTTCCACTGTGAACACTGGTAACAGAATATTATATGACATGAGAAATGGAATGCACCTGGCACTGGTAATTTTAGAAGAAACTAATCTTGATATTTATAACATCATTTAGTAAGCGGAACGGTTTTACCAGACTTGGAATGTTGAGATATGAAAAAGTTCACTCAGTTCTTGGACTTCCATTCTATATTGGGATTAAAATTTAGTGAAAAATCAGAAAGTCTCCAATCAGCTGTTGCAGAGCACACATAGAAAAGTCTACTAGACTCTTCTATTAGTAATGAAGACTAGAAAACATCCTGTATTTCCATTGTATTTATGTTAACTACTTGTCATCCAGGATAAAACATAATCAGGAAGAATAGAACAACCAGTCCACCCAACTGAAAACAGAGTCAATAATAATAATGTTTTTAAAGGTATTTACTGAAAATTATTGCTTCACTTAGAATTTTATTATTGTCTCTCTGGTGGATTCATTTCAGCTGCATGAATGTGTATCTTAGTTTGAACTGAATTGATACATTGATGTGCATGACACTTGAATATTTTTATATGATAGGTAATAGGCACTAGCTGGTTTCAGGGCATTTAAATAACCATTTAAAAGTAATGTTACAGGATGTCTCAAAATTTTGATGGAAAGATGCAGGAGAGATCTAGACCCTGTATCTAGACAACTAATCATTCCTTTCTGTGTCTCTAAGATAAATGGATTTTATCCTGTTTTTTTTTTTTAATTTCAGTCATATTTATTTATAAAAATTTAATTCAATTTAAGTTTCTTTATTAAATTTATTGGGGTGACAAAAATTAATTCAATTTAAGTTTATTAAATTTATTGGGGTGAAATAAGACCTATTTTAAATAGACTAATGAGAGGGGCAAATCCCTCCTGGAGAACCACCCCCTTAATGATCTGTCCTTCACTTTCAACCAATGGACTATTTTCTTTCCTTAAACTCCCTGAAGTGTGATGAAATATGTGACCTATTCAAATTTCCATGCTAATATTTAATTTCTAACAGTTGGGACTTTAAATAATTAACACTGAGATCCTTACAGTTATTTCAACATTCATGCCCACGGATTGCATAGAAGTACATACAGAAAGGAAGATGGTGATGCTAATGGAGCTTTGCAAAGCAGAAACCAGCTCTCGGAACCTCCAAGCAGAGCAAATGAGACCTGAGGGTCTGCCAGTGGTGACCTTGAGAGGGAACAGGTCATGTTTGCTTGGAGTCAAGTAGCAATAGGTATTCCTTGACTAAACCGTTGCTTATTTCTCTCATTCTAGCAGTTTATAATCAAATCTCAAAATCACATTTTGAAACTGGAAGGAGACTGAAAGATCATCTTTCCACCATGCTCCTGCCCCAGACAGACCTGGAGTCAAATGGTCTGGGTGGGAGTTCTGGTTGCCCACCTTACTCAGTGAGTTACTTTGGGAAGTCTCCTAACTTTTTTAAGAGTCACTTTTCCCAGTTGTAAAAAGTTGGCGCCACCTATTTCACAGAGATATTATGAATCAGATAGTACATGGATGGGAAAGCCCTATAAACTAGAATATGTTCCACAAACATATCACGGGGCCTTTCTTCAACTCACCAGCAACTCAGTTCCAAGTTCCTTATGTACATATGTATGTACGTGTGTATGTATGTATTGCCTTGTTTATCTCACAGGATATAAACCATTCAACAGCATAAAAACACCAGGGGAGAAAATTCCAGCTTCTTTTTTTTTAGATATAAGCAAAGCCGACAAAGGACATTTTCTTTCATCTCGGTGTTCTTTGGGACTATCTGAAATGGTTTCCTCACAGCTTGTACCCAAGTCCTTCCCAAATTTTTTTTGTAAAAGGAAAAAAATGTAATAACAGTATTAGGAATAATTCCGACAGCTGCAAGCCTCCATAGTCAGTCTCCACGTAACATTATTATGTGAAATGCTATCCGGGCAGTACCTGAGTCCATAAAGTGTCAGGTGGCCATTTGGCATGAGAAAAAGAAAGGAATCAGATCAACATTTTATAAGTGGTTTGAATTTTTTTTTGCACCTGTTATTCTACAATTTCTTTCAGTTATATTTCAAAACACTACAGTTGGGATCTCCTTGCCAACCTGAGATGGCATAAGCCTGGATAACAGAACAAAATGTGAGGAGGTCCTTCTGTCTTTAACGCCTGTTCACCAGTGAATCAGCCTCCAATTAATCTGTTTCTTCAGTAGGAGTTTAATAAAAGTCAAGCACACACATGTTCAGGCTTGTTTAGTATTGAAGCTGTGTGAACATTATCAGTCTAGCCAGGTCAAAAATCCTGTATAATTAGATGCCAGCAACCATTTCAAAAAATTTAAGGATGTTCCCACTTATTATAAGCAATTGATTATTAGAGATAGAGAAGTTTATACTTAAAATGAAAGTGCAATGAGAGGGATGCTTCTCATTAAACACTGAGAGGAGAAAAACAAGTTTGTCTCATGGCCAAACTGCACATAAAATGAAATATATTAGGTTTGCTATTTTCTATTTGTTTATGAACCAGAAAATTCAGAATCATTCTGCAACTCTTATTTCCATCCCATTGTGTGGGTGATGATCAGAGTTGGTCATTTACATTCAATCAAATATAGCATTATGCTTGGAGGAAGCTCTTAACCCAGTCATCTGTGCCTATGAACTGAGTGTGTCTCAGTGCTTTCTGGAGGAAATCAACAAGGCTGCAGATGGAAATACAGGTTGGAATATTTACAACAAACCGAGTTAGCAACTACAAAAGCTCAGCATTGAAAGGTTCCCAAACCTCAGCTAGGCTGCTTAGTTTAGCAATGGTAGAGACAATAAAATTCCAGGAAAGTCTAATTCTCTTAGAGTTTTTTGGTGAGTGACATTGAACTCATAACTGAGGGGTACATTAATTTTGCATAAATTGCAAAACAGTATCATCCTAACAAGCATCTCTTGAGCCCACAGTAGAATCTGACTGCTAGAGGTAAGGTATAAAATTTGATTCTTGCTCTTATGTCCGCAACGTGGAAGGGTAACAGAAAGAGGACTCATACGTGTGGGGCTTTCCGTACAGTTTGAAAGTTGTTAAAGGCAGATTATGTAAGACATCGCCATTCAAAGCAGAGAGCAGCTATTTCAGGCAGAAAGAAGTTAGTGATGGTCTATACTCAGTTTTCAGTTTTTATCTAGCTACTCGGAAAAACAATTTGTTGCTGTAGGTTTTTTTAAATAGAAATTTTATAAACAGTTCATTAAAGGTATGAATCTATCTGTACACCATCCAAATAATTGCAGAGAAATAGTCTAAATATTCCAAATCAAGATAAACATTGTAAAATAGAACTACATATGAGGTAAATTTCAAATTAATGCACCATACCAGGCAAAATATATTGGAGAGCCCAGTTTCGATTAAATTGGTAGAATTTGTAGCACCCTTAATTTGTTACAGTTTAATAGGCATGAAAACAATTAATCAAAAATGAAGAAGCTG
The DNA here is from genome assembly GCA_004026765.1 of Micronycteris hirsuta. NCBI lineage: Eukaryota > Metazoa > Chordata > Mammalia > Chiroptera > Phyllostomidae > Micronycteris > Micronycteris hirsuta. The sequence goes on along the minus strand of PVJI01002923.1, from coordinate 119,775 downwards.
TGAGTAAAAATTCTAGGGTCATATTGTATATTTTCCTTATTTTAAGCCAATAATCAATAGAATTATAAGATGCCTACATCTTTAAGATATTAGCTACTTTCCATAGAAGTATCTTTAATGCATCAACTTATATTTGTATTGATTCTTAAAAATATATTTAAAATGTTCCACCTAGGAAAAATGACCAGAGACCTAGGTACTGTTCACACATTTATCATATAAAACCTAAGTTGAAAATACATATTTATCATCCTTATTTATTCTTTTTTAAAAAAAAAAACTCTTTTTTTTTAAAGATTTTATTTATTTATTTTTAGACAGAAGGGAAGGGAGGGAGAAAGAGAGGGAGAGAAACAGCAATGTATGGTTGCCTCTCACATGGCCCTCACTGGGGACCTGACCTGCAACCCAGGCATGTGCTCTGACTGGGAATCGAACTGGGACCCTTTGGTTCCCAGCCCATGTTCAATCCACTGAGCTACACCAGCCAGGGCCATCCTTATTTATTCTTAATGTTCATATTTATCTTTATCATCAGTCACATTTATCACTATTGCTCACAAACATCTACTTTATTCACTGATATAGAATATTGTCCATATTATGTTTAGGGTTTGATGTTATCCAGCTCCTAGCCAGGTTCTCTTGCCAAGAGTCTGCATACACCTTCCTCTATCTAACAGTTCTACCCAAGCTGGAAAAAATGGTCTGTCAGCCTTTCACCCATTGAAGCTCCAGAAAGTTAGAAATAACATGGGGGAAAGGAACACTAGTTTCAAGGAAATGTCAAGGACATTTCAGCAATTCTCCCATCTCCTTTATCTCTAACTTTGGGTGTGTCATGAAGTCTTACTGTTTTACTAAAACTCAATGTATCTATCGGTAAATGTGAGGGATTATGAGATAATTCATGTAAAAATTATTTTCAAATTTCAGAGAGCTGTTGTATTCATGAGAGAAATGACTATATTCACAATTGTTAAATTGTTGAGGTTGTTCCTGGAATAGTGGGCATTGGGGTGCTTCCTTTTCTTGACTGAATAGCCTATAACCAGTTGGGCTTTGACGCAATACCCCAATGAGGGATGTGCTCTAACTTTTTCTTTAGCAAAAAGCTCATAAAATCATTCAGGAATCTGGAGATACCAGCTTTGATTTAAAAGAAAAAAAAATCACTTTTTCTTTAGAATCTATGTGGAGCTCACTGTAAAAAAAAAAACCCAAAAAACAGCAGGTTCCTTTTCATTGGAGCAGACCCTTCACATGGTCTGTCATAGCATCACTAAATTATATATTTCTCTAGTGACTAGGGACCACCTGAGTGGGAGACTCGCTGCTGAGGTAAATCCTTCACAGGTGATGCTGTGTTCCTAATTCAAACAGGTATGTTATTGAAAAATACACTCACGTCCCAGATAAGATCTTATGATTTGGTTCATGAACTTCTGTTGATATTTTTGGTCTATTAAAATGGGAGAACTTTATGGATGCACATCAACAATGATAATACAAATGTTGGGGTTCTTTATGTTGCCCTCAAATATAAGTGAATAAAATAGACAAAACAAAAAGTAAATGTGTAGCATTATTTTACCTCTCCCTACTCTCTTGCAATCCAGGACAGATTCAACTTGTCTCTGCTTGCTAAAACCATTAATGTCATCTCACTGATCTTACATAGAAGCAAAACATGTTCATCATAGTTGACAAAGACCCGCAATGTCTGATTTCTGTCTATCTCATGGCTTTATGCCTTCTCATGCTGTCTTCTGCATTCCATCCTTTCCAGACCTTTTTGGTTCCTCAAATAGATCATGATCTTTTCTGCCACAGGGTCTTTGCTGCTTGTGTGTATAATTCTCTTAGCTTCTCTTGTCACTCACGTATGCCCACTCACTCTCCTGTTCCTAATTTAAAGACATCTTTCCCGGAAGTGCTGCCCTGACCCTCCAGACCAGATTCTCTAAAGACAGTCTTTCACACCAAGCATGTCTTTTGCTTTTTATATAGAAAGACCTTCTGAAGATAATTGCTGGTGTGTTCCCATTGTACTTTGTAATTTTCCTGAAAATCACTCTGGAAACATGTGAATATTTAATTATTTGCTTATATGTGTCTTTTTATTTAGACCATAAAAATCATGTGGGCAGAGACTATGTTTTGTTCACCAATGAATTTTTAGTTCTGTGTCAGTGTTGAAACATAAGAGGGGCTCAAAAATTATTGACTGGGTGATTCCTATTTCTCACTTCAAATCTCTTTTACTGCCTTACACAATTCTTCAAGGTCAAGCTGAAATGCCATCTTTCTTATTGGCTCCCCCCTACCTCCACAGTCTTATTTTAATCACTCTTTGACATTTTTGTGTAATAATGCCTTTGCTCAACAAATTTTAAGCTACTCTCATGTCAACAACTATTCATTTCAAAAAACACTGTATCCTTTACATTATGTACTTTAGATGGTTTGCGCTTATATTATTTGTGTTGGTTACTACTGAACAATAGTGGCAGGTGATCCAGATAGACAGTGTCTTTTAGACAAACCATAGGGGTCTTTCTCTCTTGCTCTCAAACCCTCCTTGCTCCCCTCCCCCATATTCCATGAATGGTAGTTTTTAACTACTTTCATACCTTATTTTTTTCTTGAAGATATTATATAGAATAGAATCTTAAAATATTTTATCATCTTCTTGTCAAAATGTGTACCAAGGAAAAACTCCTATTGGTCAATACATTGCTCCATTTCTCTGTGAACATACATTTTACCACATGATGTGGGATTTCACTAGTCTTCTTAGCTCTAAATATAATGGCAGCCATTTAAACGCATGGAATAAAATTAATTTTGAAGTGTATTTGATGATTGTTTGCACTGTAGAAGCCCTAAAGTAAAATTTAAAAAAGAAAGATGCCTACTTCTGAAATAGGGCCGTCATTATCTGGAAATCTTTTACATTTTCATTTCTACTTTTTTCAGTAGGTGAAAACCTATATGTATCATTAAGTATGGCCATTGGGAATATGGGAGATTGAAAGACTTTCTTTTTATCATTACCACTATTAAAAGTCCATGTGAAGCTGGGACCCTCAGAGTGCATAAGGCAGTCATAACACGTAGCGTGGGTCCCTTGGGAACCACTCTCACACCATGAGCAGGTATTACAGCCACGGTCTTCAGTGCTTTTCCATGCGCCCACCACTGCATCTTACAGTCTTAAGTTTTTTCTTTAAACTTGCAAACAAGGAAAAGAATCACCTGTGTTCTAGTCTTGGCTGTAACTAGCTGTTGAGTCACCCTGGACATTTCTGCATGCTTCATAGACTAGTGTAGTTATGGATACTTAAAAAAATATATATACAAGGTCCGTCCAGGAGGTATCCAGCCATGTACTATGAAAAAGATAAACATTTATTGAAGAAGATACAAGATACAAGAAACATTGAAAATGGGACAATGATGCCTCAGTCATCTTTAAAGTAGGCACCTTGGGACCTCACACAGTTCTCCCAGTCGCCATCAGCTGCCCTGTCATATTTTCCTGAATCTCATTGACAGTCTGAAATCTCTTCCCTTCCAAAGGTGATTTTAGTTTTGGGAAAAGGCAGAAGTCTCAGGGTGCCAAATCTGCACTGTAGGGAGCTGAATTACCTGGGTGATTTGAAGTTTTGCCAAAAAACTCTGCATGAGATGTGACACATGAGGGGGTGCACTGTTATGATGAAGCTGCCAATCACCAGTTGCCCATAACAAGGGCCTTCTGAATCATTCAAATAGTTTCCACGGAGGAATGTTGAAGCTTAACAGCTTAACGCAAAATTTGATGCCGATTCATTGCCCTACTCACTCAGTCACTTTGAATGTGACAGCTGCAGAGTACACAGGCTCACTCAATGGCATCTACCGCCCCCACTGACTAGTACAGTGAAGTCGTCATTGTTCACGCATGCACATCCCAGGCCACTCTCCTTGGCTGCCAGGTTACATCAATGTTGCACAACGGTTCTTATTATATTAACAATGGCTGGACTTTTTCTGGACAGACCTTGTAAAGTTTTTAACTTATTAGGGTGGCATTGGTTAATAAAATTATATAGGTTTCAGGTATACAATTCTACAAGACATCATCTATATACTAAATTGTGTGTTTACCACTCCAAGTCAAGTTTTCATCCATCACCATTTATTCCCCCTTTATCTTCCACTTTCCTCCACTCCCTTTTCCTCTGGCAATCACCATACTGTTGTCTGAAGACTTAGGGATACTTTCATCTCTAAGAGTCTATTAGTTTATGAAGAGTAATAATGAAATTGGAGCTTAAAGTTGTAGCTAAGGTTTTACAAGTCGCCTTAGATGAGCAAATAAGTCCATTTGAAAAGCTCTAATTAAGTTGTTATAGTATGTACTATGTGTTTATTTAGTGATCATTGTGTGTATGCATCAACAGTTAATGCCTTTGTTACTAAAAAGGGTGGAGTTTTAAGAAAAACACTTGTTAATTTGTGGTCTAGGTCCCAAACCGTAGAGGTAGTTTGGACAAGACCTGGGTGGGCCCCACCCTCTGACACATAAGAGTGTCAATGCTGACAAAGGTTACTGCAAAGTAACTAACTCCTTGGGTATATTCGGTGGATAGTTCTTTCTATAGTCAGACTGGCTTTATGGTAATAGCAATTTGTAGTGTCTCTTTCTGTTTCAATTATGCTCTAACTGGGAAGACAGTCCTGTGAAAGAAATGTCTCAATAGCTTTCCCAAAAATTTCACTTTGCTTTTCTGAAGTACCAATTGAGTAATAACATAAGATTTCTTGTAAATTATCTGGAGAGATTTCTCAAAAGATAAACTATGGATAGATTGCATTCTTCTTAGTAATGTTAATGATGACCACCCAAAGGACATATCACTATTGTTGATATAAATACTAGCTCTTAGTGCATGTAATGCAATGTTGAAATTGTCAGTACCTAGGTTATAATAATCTAAATCCTTTAATCTAGGCAAAGCAGAAAGTAGGTTAACTTGGGCAGTCTCAATCTGCTGGGTTGTCCAGGTCCAACTTTTTTTTATTTCACAAATCCAAAACTAAAAATAGAAACAGAGATATTTAGTATAAAACTTGTATTAAATAATCTCTTTGGAAGTAAATATATAAATGTTATAATTCATTTTGTAAAAGAGAGAGAAAAAAGCTGTGTCTGAAAAATATGTATTTTATATATATATATGCACACACACATATATATTCCCTATATTTTTAAATATGAGTATGAGCTTTTAAGAACATTTATCTGTCAAGATTTCTATCTTGAGACATGCATATATAATGAGTTAGCATAAGAATATGACATTTTCTCACTGATTACTGAACAAATTCTCAAATGATAATGACTTTTGGTGAAAACTAGGCCCATCACCCACTGGTCAAAATCGTATCAAAGATCCCTACATGTTACAGAATTGTTTCTATAACCCCCAAAAGCCAAGACAACAAAGAACTCTCAGCTTGCTCATTAGTTTTCTATTTATGCTTCTTTAAAATCTTGTCCATCTCTGCTTCATTTGCTGATTTCATAGCATTACCTCAAGCTGCTGAAACAACTACATTCATCTAAAACTATCCAGAATAAATCTCATTTGTCTTCTATAAGTAGAGCATGTGAGTAAGTGTTACTGTGAGCTAAAGGGTATGTATTGTGGGAATACACTCAGTACTTAAACTTTCATTTCTAAATGCATGTTCCCATAATATAGACTGGATATAACAGTCAATTGCATAATATTTAAAATCTAACAGTAATACACTGATCAACAAAATATACAATAATTCTTCCAGAAGTTATTATTTCAATATACATATATCTAAATATATAAAAAAAAGTTTGAAGCTATGGACCAATTGGCACAGACTTGGGAAGATAATATTTCTGTTTAAAATATTTACATTTATATTCTGTACTGATTTACATTTAAATTTTCTTTGGAATTATTGAAAAATGGCACTTTCTAAAAATCCATACCATCCCAGAAATAAAAGTAGTAAGTATTTGGAAAAATATAATAGTGACAATCTACACTTTCCCCACATGTTCTCACAAGAGCTACGTAATGTAACGGATAGAAATTACTTTGGTAATTGACCACTCAAAGCCTGATAAGTTTCTGTGGGCCCCTGTTACCTATTTCATTCTTGTAACCTTTTTTCGAAGCCTGTGGACCTCTATTTAGCCCCCAGAAATCTCTGGATAGCCTGTGTGTTAGTTTCTAATAATATGTTCTTGTTTTTGACCTGAAGTAACAGAAGAATAACCTTTCCCAGGTTCCAATGACAACATGATAAATGTCTTGAATCTGTAGTAATTATTTCTGAAATGTGAATTAAGGCAATGTTTCTTCATGATTTCCCTTAAAAATACAAGAAAATATACAATTTCAGTATACTGTTGTGTTGAGAAAACCCTTGGGTCTTCTTTAACTGTTACGAATCTTCCACCTCAGGGAAGGGAGTATCCTGTTCTGAAAAGGAGGCCGGGAAGGAAATTCTGTAACCTCTGACAGCCATGTGGCCAGGGTGGCTCAGGACCATGCCACTGAGCTCACAAGGTGGCAGGAAAAGGGACTAGTTGTAGCATATTGTTTTCTTTTGTTTATAATTAAGAGTCAATTGAGTTAAGTGTTTGCTTAATAATTGGCCTCCAGACTAAAGGAGCAAGCTCCCCAAGCTAAGAAAATAAAAAGTTGTATTGTGTAGCATAGCGGTTTTTGTTTAGAACAGGGTAGAAATCAGATCTCTCCTCACATAATGGCGTAAATTTTCTCTGCGGTGGCGCCTAACAAAGGTATCACATGGGCATGAATCAACGAGGGTAAGGTATTTCACTGCAGTTAATTATCCTGATTTATCTCAAGAAACTAGGTTTTAGTCTGTAGTCTGTGAGGAACTCTGCTGTTCCAGCCCTAAATCCTTTCCTCAGCCAGGTGATTATCAACTACATTTTTCTACAGGAGGGAATTAATGCCACATACGGCCTAAGCAGCTTTGAAGGCAAAAAGGCCTGGGCCTGTAATAACTTTTGTGCAGGGTATTGATTCAGAGAGCACGAGGGAGCCCACCGTCCCAGAGGTTTCTGGGCATTCCGTGTCCTCTGTACCTTTTGTATTCTCCCACACTCCCCTCTCCGCGGTGGACTCTCGCATTAACTCTCCCCAGGAGACCCCAGGTAACTCGCTGCTGCTGTGACCACAGGCTGAGGAAACCATAGGTAAAATGCTGGCCCCACAATGAAATCTGATTTTCAGGCCAGCAACAATCAATACGGCTTTAAAATTTGATAACAAGGAACTTTGGCAGAAAATAATCAGGTTTGCTGTAAAAAGCTGAGGCAGATTTTCTCCCAACTACATGGTTTGTTCTTTCACTTCAGGTTGATACTTTAGCAGACATATTTCATTGTATTTACTGTGTGTGCCTGTGAGCTGTGTGTGAGTGTGAGTGCGTGTGTTTTTCAAGAGTGGGCATGCAAATATCTAAGGGTGAGTCTGCATGCTTTTGTTAAAACTAGTGAGCCCACTAGGCTGGGGACTGGGGGTAAAGAGGGAGGAAGTGAAAGGAGGGGGTGGAGGGGCATGACATATCCTGCTCCATGAATTTATTCAAAAGCATTTCAATCTGCGTGCACATCTTCATCACTTCAGCGATAATTAAATCTCAGCATCACAGGTGATGTCCTCGCACAGTCTCTTTCCCGGGTTCCCACTGGGCCAATGAAGCAGGCCTCCCTGTGAGGCCTGTTAGCACAGATCAGGTGGTAATGTGGAGGGACAGATGAGCTTTAGCTGACAGATGGCAAGATGACCTGAAAAACCTGCCCCCTTTTCTAGGATCAGGCAGCAGCTGACAGGTATTATTTCATAAAATAACGTCTAAAAGGAATCGCCAGGGTCTTCGCATTAATCTGAGGCTGCAACCAGCCATGTAACGTTTATGTCAGAACAAATCTGTCTCTATGCAGGAGAGGGAAAGTGGTTTTTGATGAAGTTGTTCATAAATTTTAATATAATATGCCTGATGGTGTCAGATATAGTCTCATATCTCTTTTATATTTAAAGGCTCTAGTGAAACATAGAAATATTCAATCTTCAACAAGCTACTTTTAAATAACTAAAAAGTTAACCAAGGATACCTTACTGCCTCTTTTTTTTTTTTTTTTGTATTTCAATAGAGAACTGGTTCATCTGAGCTCCCTGTTTTTAAATGAAAATGATTTCAATGCCATGAAAAGCTTTTGCCTGGGGTACCAAACAAAAGGAGTGAGGCTGTTACAAAGTTGCTTTTATGGAAAACTTGCTTTCCGGAAAGGAGGAAACTTGCCCAAACCCACAGTAAACAACAACAGCAGGAAGCCCCTGCCTTCTACATACATAAATAATATTTCACAACTTCTGGAGAAAAAAATGTCAACTACTGACTGGTTGGCAGAGATAACCCTTTCATTAAATGAGCTCTCCAGGCACCTGACATTTGAAAGTTTCAGCCCAAATGATTATGTGGGGAATTCAGCCACCTGGATGGGGTTTGGCTATGTCTGCCCCATGTGCTATTCCCAAAAGAACGATGCGGCAAGGTATAAACTATAACTCAATTTACAGCTATCTATGAAATTGCAGACTCACTTTGTTCTTGCTCTACGTGTACAATCCAGTATTTCAGCACCAAACTCCTAAACCCCTCAGGGGAAGTTACTGACGTCTTTCTATTTATTTGATTGTTATGAAACAAGGAGAAACATGTATTGTGATTTTGTTTAAAAGAGGGAACTTTTCTTCTTCTAGAGAACTTTTGTGCTAAAGTTTGCCTCTTTAATTACCTCTAAGGATAACCATAAAATGAATTCATGAACATAGCGGATACGCAAGTAACCTGGAGAGGCGTGTATTGTAGGGATGGAGCCATCGCCACACACTTCATAATCACATTTTCACCTGCCCATCTGCTGCAGACCTGGGCTTATTAGTGAATGCACCAGATACAGAATCATGCCGTTTTTGTGTTTCAGAAACATACTGAATCCTATTTACAAAAATGAGTAATGCAGAAAAACACAAATTTCAAGATGTTCCTTTTAAAAATTGAAATTAGTGAGGCATATGGGAAAGTTTCTCAGTCTACTTAGGTACTTTTAAAGGACTACCTAGCCTGAAGCCTCTAAACTATTAGTTTACTAGATGTAAAAAAAAAGTAAATTCTCCATTTGACATCTCATAAAATGAATTAGAGGTTTAAAAGTATTCATGCAGATGTCTTTATTTAATTATAACATAATAAAATTAAACCTTAAAAAAACTTCAAATGGTGCAGGCCTTTGTGAAAAATTTGATTTTTCTTACTCCATATTGAACATAAAATTAAATTAGAAATTAACAGAGTAAGTATAGAATTTAGATCTAATCAGCATAGAAATATTTTTTTATCTGAGACAATTAAGATCAATACTAATTTAAAAGGTTAAGTGAGGAATTATTATAGAATTATACAGATGTAATACCTATCTAAGCTTATTAATTAAGTTATAAACAAATACATATTTTTTACAGAATAAAAGCTTTCTTTTGTGTGAGGGTCAAAGTTTGGGTCATGCTCTCTCTTTTCCATAAACCTATCTGTAATACATTTAGAATTTCTGTTTTTCTTTTCTTTGAAATAGGACACAAATGCAGTGACACATGCAAAGTAAATTAAGTGAAAAATATTTCTGAATTTTTAAGATTTTTTTTGCAACTTTTTACAGGTGTCTTGCCCATACCCAATTTGACACAATTTCCTTTAGCAACTCATTTATTAAGTCTTTCCAAAGTATTCATCTTTGGAAAACAATAGCTTCCTTTCGTTGAACACCAGTTCATAAAGTGTTTAACTAAATTATGTATTCCCATACATAAAGAATAATGTGAATACCTTTAGAAAAAAATGAAAAGTTTTCTTCATAAACACTCTACTAAACTGTTAGACACGAAATAGTACAGGCATATCGGAAAGGGGCTGTGAGCCTTCAGCATAGTATAGTGTTGATATCAGAACATTTTAGAAAAAAGAGAGGAAGTGTTATCTAATCTTTGAAGCATTTTAGTGACAGTACATAAGAGATTTTCTGAATATCTGCTTATTACTCTGTGTGTGTATTCCACACCCAGGGTAAGAGTGAGGTAAAGGGATGGAGGGGCAGTTAAGAACTTACATTTTTTCCCAATTTTTATGATGATTAGTAGGGTTCTTTTTCTTTTCTTATTTTGGAGAGACACACTGCTTTTTTTTTTTTTTTTTTCCCCAGTGGTCTACACAGAACCTGGTTCACCTCTGGAAATTAGTAGTTTACTAGCTATGTGAGCTAGGGCAGGTTTTGTGTGCCAGTTTCTTCATCTGTGAAATGTCAGCAATAATAGAATTTAATTTATTATATAAATTCTGTGGATTAACAATTGCAAAGGGCACAGAACAAAACACAGCCTATAGTGGGTACTAAATAATTGATATCTGCATTATCAGTGTTATTACCATCTAATCATTATTTTTAAATATTCACTCATTAGAGATAAGACTTAGTGACAAATACGAAGGAGGTTCCCGAGCTGAGACTCTTACATCCTATTCAATTATTCAGAACTGTTGGTACCTATTAATGAGCAAGTATTAAGAACATTTAGGTAAAAATTACATTAATTCAACATTCATTAATGTTCCCAATTTCCCTTATTTAAGATGATGAAATTCCACCATTACAAAAATGTTTAATTCCTATGTTACCCCTTTCCATATTGTTTTTTCTTAATGGCTAACGTCGTCCACATATTTCCAATTAAATGTTATATTTTGTGGCAGAATAGTGAGGTTTTGGACTTACTCTCATGCTCTGAAACAAATATCCTCTATGAAAAATTATAAGCTGACTTGGCCATTTTGAACAAAGATGGATGCTTATGCAAGATGTCTTTCCAGATTTTTTTTTCTAATAGACATTTAGGACACATGGCAAAAATATTAGAGAGGACCAATCCCAGTCAATTCCTTCCATGTGTTTTAATTTCAATGTTACTCAGAAGACAAGTCCTACTATTTGTTTATAAGAGAACTTCTTGCACAAGGGTCTTAGTAGGCATTTTTTTCTTCTTTTAATCTAAGGCAAGTTGTACTTTCTCTTTTTTCCCCTCTCAATAGGCAAAAAGTTCACTACTTAACTGCAAAACAAGCTCGAAGTTAAAAAAATTATTTTGATATACAGCTTGTTTTATTTTATCAGAATGAATACCAATAGTGTATTCAGCTATATCAATTTTAGATTTTTAACAATCCTCCTCCTTGGAAAACCCCTTGGCCATTTTTTGTTTCCTTATTAATACCCCGCCTGACAATATTCAGATGATCTATAAACTCTGAGTGGGTGGCTGAGTAATTTCAGGTTGTAATATACCTCAAGTGGAATTTATCTGCATTTCCTCTCCTCATCGATAATGTGAATTGCATCATGTATGTTTTAAGGAAACCATTTATATTTTATGCTTGGCCGTAAACTAGAACATGACAATGATTAGAGTTGAGTGTGAACATTAAGAAGTCCCAAGAAACGATGGGGAGGAAGCATTTATTTTTGTAATTCTGAGGATTAACACTGTGTTCCACTGTCAAGCATAACTGCTAGGCCTGAGATGGTCCCTTGTCTGATGCTTATGGTCAACCTCCACTGGTATTTAATATTAATGTAAGTAGCAATTGAAAAATCGAAAAGATTTAGATCCATGTGTGCCTAAAGACGTCCCACTTTATAAACCTTTGCTTGATTAGTCCATTTGAAGTGTCTATAGGTACTTCAAAGCTATTCTACCATGGTGGTGTCTGAGAGTTGGAAAGTTATCCTGCAGGCTAGACAATGGTTGCACTGAGTGTCCCATGATTAAAAAAAGAGAACTATTACTGTAATTCCACCTCGTTTAGTACAGAAAAAAAGTATCGAGAAACATCTTGCATACATTCAGGTAATTTTAGTAATTAGTGTGCATTTTGGTGAAATGCCTGTTGGTAGGAGTGCCCAGATAAAAAAAGCTATTCCAATGTCTATAGGAAAACTCTCGAAACATATGCCTTCACTTATAAGTTTAGATATTATTTGGATGAAATACAATGAATTTTAACTTCAGTGTTCTAAAAGTCGAGAAGCGCTAGTTTGGCCATGCTGAGAGTTATAAGCAGGTGACAGCAAACTCTTCAGTTGACTCTCCTTCGGCTGAAGCTTCTCTACCAATCTATTCATCTTCTTTTGCAGGTTGTGCATAAAACTCGATGCTCTCAATCATTGTAAATAACTGCACATGTCAATCTAAAGTAGTCCTCGATCAGGCAGGCATTCCTCTGCTCTGTGTGGCTTGAAACACACGCTTGACCTCTGCGAGCTCTATTCCCTCACTGTGGTTTGTATAAAAACCCGAGATTGGGAGATTTCTGAAGCAGCCATCAATTTTACATGGTGAATTTATGAGAAGCTTCTCTCCAGGTAAAGTAAAATAGTAGCCTAGGGCTTCTATCAAATGCTTTACACTATTAGCCTTTGTAGAATGAAGTAAAATCTCTTTTTCTATAAAGGCATGTCTTATTCAATTTTCCATAGAATAGACATTAGGGGAAAAGTTTTCTTCTCTGAAGTGTGTTGAAGCTTTTTTTTTTTTTTCATAATGGAATGAGATCTATCTGGACAGGTTAGGTTTAATTCCACTTGTATACAGAAGGAAGGAGTATATAAATTTTCAAGGGGACTCAGTGTCTTTGATCATGAGTTTACTCACAAATAAATCCAGATGATATCATGCAACAGAAGTTTACTTCTAATACGGGTGATTCCTGAATGACGCCAAGAACAGAGACAGCTATTTTGGAACTCCCAAACTCTTTTTCCAAATTTTACTTATGCAGGTGGATTACATTCCTTTCCTATGTTCTTAGCAACATTTTTTAAAAACTCTAAAACACATAGGCCTTTTTGCCTGAGTTAAATTTGTTTCCTTAGCTGGTAAAGCTTTTCCTTTCCATATGGTCAGGATAGTTAATTTAGTTTGTCTCTGAGGTGGCCAACATTATAGTGTGGTATCATAGAATATAAAAATAAAAGAAGGTATGAAAACCTTATTCTAAAAATGAAATAAAAACAGATGGGACATACGTTTCTAACGTATTTAATTTGCATCGTCTTTTTCTCCTTTTAAAGTTCTTGTGGACCAATCTTGCAAAAAGGCAAAACAAATCCTAAACACTCCAGTTCCATGCCAGCAAGCTGCCAGGCTGATCTTTTTATCTCCATCAACTCCATGAAAAATCAACGAAAAGGAAAATTCAAAACCTGTGTGTTTAAATGTCCTGAAATTTTTAAAATAAAATTCTAAAATAACATCCTTTGACTATTTTTCACTTACATACTGGCAAACCATTTCCAAGTGTAAGCACAGTCATCCGCACGCTTGAATTACTCCAGGGAGCCTAATAATGACCATTCTCCTGTCTCACGGGAGGGCAGGGAATTTCCAGGATGGCCCTAGAAGAACATGTGAGTGACTGTCCGTTTCAGTTTTAGTTTCCTTCTCAATATCTTTCCCTTCCATTAATGCTGCTATAAAGCTTTTATTATTACTCTAAGACACATCCTGTAAGCCCTACCCCTAGAATCCTGACTTCATTAGATCTGCCCAGTGTAAGTTGTTTAGTGACTCACTGCGTGATACCCTTGTGGTCCTGTACCAGCGACCTTATGTGGATAGGACTAGGTCTGTGTGATGTCAAAGCAAATGAATTAGGAAGCAAAATAATTTAAACACATAATTACTGGTTTTGTCTTAACAACTGCCTTAACTATTTTTTTTTTTTTTTGCCAACTGTTTCCTGAATCACCTTTAAAAAAATCAAATCAACACACTGGAGAATTGCTAGAGAACTGCAAGGATTTGGCTCAATGTAGGCTATATGACAAATTATTTTGTATACTTTCCATGTTTGGCATAATTACTTTTAGAAAGTATTTCCAAGAGAAGTGGTTTTGATCATGGTTTTATAGCTATGTTATTAGCAATAGAGGATTTGCAAATAGAATATTATTAAAAATTCTCACCAGAGGATATATTTATTGATTTAGAGAGAGAGAGAGAGAAACATCAATGCGATGTCTCTCTCATATGTCCTGACTAGGGATCCCACTAGCAACTTAGATATGAGCCCTGACTAGAGATCGAACCTGCAACCTTTTGGTATAAGGGACAATGGCCCAACCAACTGAGCCACATGGCCAGGGTGCAAGTATAATTCTTTTTGACATTAAAACACTTAAAAATTATTACTAACATCAAGAATACTTTATTCATTGATGGGTATCCATAATTTTTATTACAGATATATTCAAATAAAAGTATTACCACATTACCATTATTTAATTGAGCCAAGACATCTGTTTCAGTAAAGTGTTTTATTTTCTTCTATATTTTAGAAGAAAATAAAAAGTTAATAGAGATGACACTGACAATCATAAATTGTTACCTAAAGAAAACTTCAGCAGTTCCTGGCTTGAAATGGTTTTACTAATTTTAAATGTGTTCTCTCTTTTTACTTTCCCTAGTATAATTCAAAAATGTCTAAAATGATTTCATTGATTCCTGGAACAAGGCTTTAAAATTGTAGGTCGATAGTTTCTTTGGAATCCTCTGCAATCTTGATACATGTAAAAGTATAATATTTGGGAAGGAAATTAAACCATGCCTGGTGTTACTGATCTTGATGATGTCCTTTCTTACAATGCTGGATAGCTTCGTTTTCTTTTTTACCTCAAGTCAGATGTTTACCAAAAAAAATTTACAGAATATATAAAAGAGCTTCTTATAAGGTATTGTAAGAACTTGAGGCCTAAGCAAATGCTTTTTGGTCAGTGTCTTGTCCCTGACTCTGCCTTTTCTTTAGGACTTCTCAAAGTAAAAGAGCAATGAACATCGCAGAGAAGCCACAGACGAGACAGCAGCTGTGAGTGGAACTTCCAGCCACAGGATCCTCTCAATCGCTAAGAGCTGTCACCATTTCCTTTGGAAGCAAGTGTGAGAAGAACTCTGTTCTTAGCTGATTTTATGAGTTAAATCAGCGCCCCTACTCCTCTGCCTCAATAAGATATGATGAAGTCCTATATTCTGCTACCTCAGAATGTGACCTTATTCAGAAATTGTTTGTTTTTTTTAATATAGGCAATGAAGTCGAAACAAAGTCACTAGCATAGGCCCTAATCCAATATGACTGGTGTCTTTATAAAAAGGGGAAATTTGGACACAGCAACAAACACACATAGAGGGAAGACTATGTGAAGACACATAGGGAGGATATCATGTGACAACAAAGTCAGAGATTCAAGCTATGCAGCCATAAACCAAGAAATTTCAAGGATTCTTAGCAATCCATCAGAATCTGGGAGAGGCAGAGGAGGTTCTTCCAGGTTTCAAGGGGACCTTGGCCCTGGTGATGCTTCGATTTCAGACTTGAGTCTCCAGAACTGTGAGACTTCGAGTTGCTGTTGTTTTAAGCCACAAATCTGTGGTACTTTGTTACAGTAGCCCTGGCAACAAATACAGTTTGCGAAACAGTGCCACTGAGGCTAAAATCTCAAAAAAGAAAAAAGAGGGAAGGGGAGGGAAGAAAAAATAGTAAAATGTCTTAAAGAAGTGAACCACTCAAATTCAAATTGTCAAGAGTACCTTTGAAAAAACAAGGAAAAGATACCAAAGAAGGTACCAAAACTGATGGATTGTTAAATTGAAAGTCACAAATACTTCCTCTTCTTTACGTGTTTTACCTAATAATCCAAACATTCAAAATGCTTCACAATGAGGAAAGACTCAAGTGCTAGGAAACACTGAGACAGAAACTTGCTCGGTAACAGGGATGTCAGTCCGTTTCAGGGGAAACTGTGAGAGGAAGCTAGAGGATGGTCCGAGTCTGGAGTGCGAGGGTATCTGTAAATCACTGTGTAAACATCCAGGAACTGCTCCCCCAAAGTCAAGAACCAGTCAAGCAGTACCAGCTGTAAAAATGGAAGTGTGCAGGAAGTGGAGGATTCCTCCAACATCTGTTGGGGCCATTAAAAATGAAAAATAAATCCGAACTGGCAGTATAAGAGATTTATTTTTCTACGTTAACCCTGATAGCAACTGCCAATTTTTTTTTCAATCTTTGCCACACAAGTACCTTTCAAGGGGCATAAAAATCAGCGCCAACTGCAAAAGCAGCAATAGGTGGAAAAATTGGGATCAAGACAATTTAATATTGATGGCAAACATCCAATAAGATGAGGGGGGAAATGCAGAGCAATATGAGATGGCAAAGCTGGTGGGAAGGCATCAACTTTCCCCAGGAAAATGCAATCATCTGGGGAAAATATAAATCTGAAGCACACCTTAAAATCAAAGCAAAGCCAAACAACTCTTTGTAGGCAGTATTATACATTGCAAAATAAAGAATTTGAATGCAGATATCACTATATTATGAACTAAAAATTAAGTAAACACAAACTGCCTAAAACAATAGTCACATATTTTTAAAATATAAGGCGCAAGATAACACATCACACAATGCTCTTATGCTAGAATGATAGGAAGAGATACAGCCCCCTTTAATGTGTATCTGTGTGCCATGCACATTGTGAGGAGAGACGGGCTTCTTACACATTCAGAGCTACACTTGTATAATGAAATAAATAATATGTTAAATCTTCCATCCTGTCTCCCCTTCCTTCCTTCCTTCACTGTTTTCTAATTGCATTTGCTAACCTTGCTGTAAGGTTTGCATCCCAGTGGCATGAGCCCACACATATGTCTCTGTGCTGTCACAGTCTTAGAGTTTAGAGATGGAAGGAATCCTGGAGATCGTTTATTTCAATAGCTTAATTCTGTCGATAGACCAGGAAGCAGTGGGCCTATTTAACTAGAGGGAATGTACAGAGTTACATGCACGGGCTTTGGCCATCAACAACCTTGGATCAAATCCGCCTCTCATACTGTTTGAAGGTGACTATTAAAATTTCTCATCTTGGGGAGACAATTTAATATATCATCAAAACACAGATACTCTTGAGGGTAAAAACAGACCACTAATAAGTATTCTGGGACAGCAGCAATAAAGCAGGCCTATCCCTGACAAACTTACAGGCACTTACATCGTCAGAACAATGTGGCTATCACACGGCGGATGTGAGGAGTGAATGAAACAATGTGTGCAGGGCACTAGGCAAACAAATCCGTGGTAGTTTTATTCTTGTTATTAAGCGATTGGCCCACAGGTCAGTCCAAATGTTTGTAACGGACCAAAGAATGGAAAACACGAAGTAATATTCTCTCTATTGTACTACATTGTTACTTTAAACAGAATAGATTAAGTAGGAGAATCATAAGAAACAGAGTACTAACACACCATTATATTAGTACTCCCTATTAATTTACTTTATCTGTTTTGCTTTACACTGTCACATGCATGTTCAGTTCTCCAATTAGATTGGAACTGCTCAAAAGCTACAACCAGAGGTCTGATATATTTGTTTTCATTCCTTCCTTTAGCATTTGCTTTGCAATGCGACTAGTATAACATTGTGCATAAAGTAGATACTTACAAAAATGGGTAATTTTCTTATTCTTGCTCAATTCCACTACCTATACTGAGGGTTGTAAAGAGCATCCAATTCCTGTCACAGTAAACATCTGTTTAATGGATGTGGAATAAAATCCTCTTTAAAATTTACCTGTTTATTGGCTTCCTTCATTTCTTTGAAAAAAAAAAGTCATTCCTTTTTCTACTTAATCATTTTGAAGTGCATGTATTTTCTCGAAAGAGGAAAATCTTGTCATTTGGAATCCTTGATTTTCAATTTAAGTTTTATAACTTTTTTTGCTTGTTTGCCCCTCTTTAAAGTTGAAAATATGTTTTTGTAGAAGACAAAAGTAATGAAGATCCAAAGTAGGAAATTTAGACTGCTTTTCAAGAAACTACAGAGAAAACTTTGTAAACTGTGCCATGTTGAAGCCGGCTGTATTCACACTGTCTGAAAGGGGACTGGTTAACGGTCAGTGTGAATCACTGTAGTACTCATCATCAGTAGCAGGGCCAGCACCAAGAGCCAAAATGTGTGCTTAGAGGTTGATTTATTTATGGGGTTGTGTACAGATGAGTTCAGATAATCATCTCTGCTTTTAATCTACATGTATTTAGAAACTGAAATTTCCCAAACAATATATGGAGGGTGCTCTAACTTGGGAATTCTGGAAATCTCCATTTTATTAAACAACGACTTCCTGGTTCCAAGATTCATTACCACCCAATAATGTGCCTATTCTCTTCAATATGTTAACTTCCTCAACTTACAAACTGCAATGTAATGTTTATCATTTATATACTCTACTTCTCTGGGACAGTCAACTTTCAACACTTTTGAGATTGATTGTCCAGTTTGTGGATATAATTCAAGTCCTCGATTTCTCCATTTCCCTCAAGCAACCTGACTCCAGGGCGTTTCTTCTGTCTAGAAAGCCTGCCAGAGGGTGGCAGTGGAGGGTGAAGAAGATAAAACAACACATCAATCAAATTTTCCACTTTCAGCAGAACTGCAAGAGGATGGTATGTAGGAAGCTGTTGAAAAAGTGATACTTTTGAGTGATATGAGGTTTTCATTGATTTTGAATATATCCTTTTCTCTAAGGGCCTAAGGGTGAGTAATGCTCTTTCCTATACTACCACTGTTTTCAGGGAGAGAATTGAAACCAGGAAGGATCATAAGTTTGATACGTTGTATTATCATTTTGGATAGATAACTAGAAATTGACCTGAATATGCCAAGAGGTAACATGGATACATAACATTAGCCTTAATACTAGACCAGAGTTTTAGAAAAGTATCTTTAATTCTTAAAGTTTTTAGAAATACTTTAATATCTGTTTAATAAACACTCAAGAATGGCTTTGAACTTTCAATCACACTCAGATTATTTCTAAAAGATGTTAGAAATTGTGCTTTATGACTCACTTTCACCGGTGCTAATCGCATCAGTCACTATTATCAGAGTGCCTGCTTTGCTGCATTGAAACGCATCCCCCCAAAACAGATATCCAAACCCATGATTCAGGGGAAACTTCAACATTCTGATAAATCCTAGCAAACATACTGTTCTTTGTTTTCCCTTCTGCATTTATTTCCAAAGGTTCTTTCTTTCTTTTTTAACACTTTATTTTTTATTGTATTTTTCTATCATCACTTATCCACCTTATATCCTCTTCCACCTCCACCCAGCCTCCTTCCCCCACAATCACCACCCTGCTGTCCATGAGTCCAAAGGCTATTGTTCAGTCCAGAAATATCTACTCATTAAGTATTATGACATATTGAATATATTAAATTAATTATTAGTGTTTAGCTGGAGATAATAATTTTGCATGTTTGTAGTGAAGGGGATAAGGTATCAGAAAAAGATTTACCTATGTATAAAAAGAGTCTATTTATAAGCATCATTCAAGGAATTAGCTTTTGAAAAATTAACACTGAAAAAACTAAAATGTAAATATAAATCATAAATGGAAAAGTTATGATGCCAGTTTATATGAAGCTGTCCAGAAAAAGTTCAGCCATTGTTAATATAATAAGAATGGTTTGCGGGACATTGATGTAACCTGGTAGCGAAGGAGAGTGGACTGGAATGCGCATGTGTGAACAATGATGGCTTCCCTGCACTAGTCAGTGGGGGGTGGTAGACACAACTGAGTGAACATGTGTACTGTGTGAATTCAGAATGACTGAGCAAGTAGAGCAACGAATTTGCATCAAATTTTGCCTTAAGCTTGAACGTTCCAGTGCAGAAACTATTTGGATGACTCAAAAGGCCGCAGCTGGGCAACTGGTGATTGGCAGCTTCTTCACAACAACACACCCACTCATGCATCACATCTCATGAAAAGTTTTTTAGCAAAACACCAAATCACACAGGTGACTCAGCCCCCTTACAGCCCAGATTTGGTACCCTGCAATGTCTGGCTTTTCCCAAAATTAAAATCACCTTAGAAAGGGAAAAGATTTCAGATCGTCAATGAGATTCAGGAAAATACAAAGGGGCAGCTGATGGCGATTGGGAGAACTATGTGAGGTCCTAAGGTGCCTACTTTAAAGGTGACCGAGGCATCATTGTACCATGTACAACATTTCTTTTATCTTGTAACTTTTTCAATAAATGTCTCTATTTTTTTAAATGTTTTATGTATTTTTATTACCATTTAGTCTCCTATACATCCCTACAATCACCACACTGTTGTCCATGTCCATGAGTCCTTTTTCCTTTTTGTTCAATCCCTCCACCCCTTACCCTAGCCCCCTTAGCTGCCATTTTGCTCTCTATGAGTCTGTCTCTATTTTGCTTGTTAGTTCACTTGTTTATTAGATGCCACATATGAGTGAAATCATATGATTTTCGTCTTTCTCTGCCTGGCTTATTTCACTTAACATAATGTTCTCCAGGTCCATCCATACTGTCCCAAAATGTAAAACTTTCTTCTTTTTTTACAGCTGAGTAGTATTCCACTGTGTAAATGTCCCATAGTTGTTTTATACACTCATCTACTAATGGACACTTGGGCTGCTTCCGTATCTTGGTGATTTTAAATAATGCTGTAATGAATATAAACGGGTGCTTTATATTCTTTCGAATTAGTGTTTTTGGTTCCTTTGGATATATTCCTAGAAGTGGGATGGCTGGTCATAAAGCAGACCCATTTTTAATTTTTTGAGGTATCTCCATACTACTTTCCACGGTGGCTGCACCAGTCTGCTTTCTCATCAACAGTGCAGAAGGGTCCCCCTTTCTCCACATCCTCACCAGCACTGGTTGTTTGTTGATTTATTGATGACAGGCATTCTGACAGGTGTGAGATGGTGTCTCATTATGGTTTTAACTTTCATTTCTCTGATGATTAGTGACATTGAGCATCTTTTCGTATTAGATGGCTAGATATCTTCTGGACAGACTTCATATCTTCTATAATATTTTACTACAACATTCTGCTAATTTTTGCTTTAAAATTAATATATAAACTTTTTAACGTTGTGTTTGTAATGTTATCAGAGAAACATGTAGCCATTAAATTAGTTTTCAAAAGTAGTCAGTGTCTTGGAACTTTCACACTCTATGTTTAGAGAAAGAAAATAAGAAATCAAAATTATCTATAGAATCACAATTTAGAAAATAAAAATATGTATATAGAGAAAAATAAACAGAAACAGACTCATAAATACTGAGAACATTTCCATGGTTGCCAGATGGAAAGGGAGTTGGGGGTGATGAGTGAAAAAGATGAAGTTATTAAGAAGTACAAACTGGTTGATACAGAACATTCATGGGGATATAAAGTACGGCATAGGGAATGCAGTCAATACAGCCACATACATAGTTATTAGGTGTTCTGATAACTATGGGGTCAGAGGGGTGTGAGATTTATTGGGATGATCACTTAGTCAGTTATGTAATGTCTAATCACTGGGGTGTACACCTGAAACTAATACTAATGTATGCCAACTATAATTTAAACAAAGAAAAATAAAGGTAGAAAGTAAATTTCTAACTCTATGGTATAATCTATTTAAGAATGATACTTTGGAAACTGTTATTTGTACTTTTTTCTCTTTCTAATTTTTTCAAAATAATTGTGTTATAAAATATTTTTCTTAATCATGAAAACAACAAAATAACTGAAAATGTACTAGCCATTTTTTGTTTTTCAATTTTATAAAACGAGTTTTTTAAGTATTTTAATTGGAAAAAGAAACTGGAATAAATGATTACTAACATTTGTTCCTACATTAAAATTCTATTGTGCTGCATAGAACTTCATTAGGTAAGTTTTGGCTGTACATTAAAAAAATATGTATTCTTTATAGGACTATAATTTTACCCAAAAGTTCTGAGATACAGTTTACTTAAATTATCCTGTCTTTGGAAAGTGTGGTGACTGCTGGCTGAGAGGTGTATGAGGGGACTAGATGGAAATGGGAAAAAATACAATGAAGATTAAATTTAAAAAAATGAAAATTTTATTAGATGTTGGGGAAAGTATGCCACTTGTAAATAAAATCCAAAATATGTACTTCCTCCATAAGGAAGCTGATTAATGCCAGGGAAATAGATTAATATTCTTTGGTTTATTACTTACAAAGCAGAATACTGAAAAGTGATTACAGGGAAATATTTACACTACCAATAATAGAAAACACAGTGGAAAGGTTTACAATCTAACCTTTATGCTTATATGTGTAATCTAAAGAGCAAAGAAGAAATGCTTTTTAAAAGTGGGTAGGCATGTTTTTTCAAATTAAATATTCAACATTTCAAAATATTCAACTAGGACTAAGACCAGGGTCATCTTTTTACTAGCTAGCAAAGAAATATAAAAATGAGAAAGACATAGCTAGAAGAAAAGCACAGTAATTAAAATACTAATTTTAATTAAATTAGAATATTAGAATATTATCATAATATTAATGATAGATTTCCTATGGAATACCTTTTAAATGCAATCTAATTAAGATCAGATTCTCTAATGCTTAATGTTAGCCTCCGTGGTACATCTTAATTTCTTAATTTAACTCTATATGTTCAAAGTCTTATGACATATACACTGAAATTAATGAAAATAAATGCCCTTAGCCCATGGCTTAGAAAGCCCTGCTAAGGTCAGTATCTCAATGTTAGAAGCTCTGTTTTCTACATTAACCTCACACACGCCAGAGAGAAGAGGCCTCAATTAGTGAATTCCATCAGTGCTGATTGATAGACTTGAGCATTGTTCAGTAAATATCATCACTGACAGGCTACAAACAATCCAAGATAAGTAAAACTCAAATTATTATAGCACAAATTTATATAGAGTGTTCTGGCACTGAGGGATTTTAGTTAATTGATTTTCCTGATTAGCTCAGAGTGAATGAAAAGCTCTTTACTTTTCTGTCTAATTTATATTTATCTTTAAAATGTTTTAGCTCATCTCTCTACTTTTAGCATTCTGAAGGGTTGCATAATGGACTATATTTGTAATGTTATGAATCTTACAGTACATGGCAGTCATAATTTTAAACATCAGTTCTGACTGTACCCAGTGGGAAATGTGGAGGTTGCAGACATCGAAGATGAGAATGAATACATACACACTTTAGGCCATACTGGATATTCTGTTTGTTTGTTCTTCTCTTTGCATAATCAATTTTAAAATGTGAATTTGTTCTGTCATCATTTACCAACAGATTTTCTTTAAAGCAGAGTTTGCTCTTTCCCAAGGCTCTCCTAGCTCCAAGCACCCGCCCACAAGCGAAATAAAATACATGTAATGAACGTTTAGGGAAGTTGAGTTCTTAGTTGGCGTTGCTCTGTTCCTGCCTCCAGAATGAACTCTTCAGAGCCATGGTGTTGATAGAAGTTTTAAGTAGGAACACTTACCCATGGCAGTGTTATCAGTGGGTTTGCTGTCTTTATACCTTAAACCTATACAATTTCCATTCTTTCCTAAAGAAACATCATCTTCAACTTTCACAGCACAGTCTAAGGTTTCATTTCTAAATCCCTGGAGCTCTCGGGGAGGTCATGTCTTTATGCATGTCACCACTGGATACTCCTGCACTGTTGTTCTAACACCTAGTGAGCTGCACAGTTTCCCCCTGACATTCCACATGTGCAAGAGAGTATATTTTTCTTAGTTCATAAGTGCTTGGCAGAACTCTGATTCCCAGGGTATTTGGGCTATGTTGTTCTGAATTTTCATCACCAATCAGATTACTTACTTTCAGAACATAAAAAGTCACAAAGAAGAATTTGGAAAACTTACATTTAATAGGGCCCTAGGGAGGTATGACAGGATGGGAGGTGAAGAGAGGAGGAAAGGCAAAGGCATTTCCACAGACCAGCAGGTAGAGAGTCCTGATTCTGGCATGATGCTAATAATACAACATACATGGTAGTATGATCACGCTGAACGTTAACTTTAAAAATTAAATAAACACCTGATTTATAAGTAGCATGAATCATGTCATAGATCAGTACCTATTTTATCAGAAAGTCACTTAGAATACACTTTGTGGTCCACAGCTTTGATCACCACATCCAGCCAAATTTCCTTTCCATCGAGTCTGTTGTTTGATTGTTGTTTTGTTTTACAAATCTGGATTCCTCTAGTGATTTCTTCTTGTAGTGAAGTTGTGACAGCTTTTATCTTCTCCTTTTTTCTCCCTTTTATTCATGAATTATTTGGCACACATTTACTAACAATGTTAAATTCTGAAATGATGTAAGTGGAGAAGGGACTGTACCTGTCCGAGAGAAGCGGGTAGTCTGGTGGGGGAGAACAGCTTTTCGTCTAAGTAGCTACTCTGGCCCACGAGTGGATTTTCTAGTAGTGACATGTAAAAATTACTATTGCAGCCCAACCCAGAATGAAAGAATGAGTCATTTCTGCAGAGGACCAGCCGGGGCGGTACACACCGAGGAATCAATGGGGCAGGAGGTTGGCAAGAGCAGGCATCTACTAATGATGGCCAATGGTGGCACTATATGAACAGGGCACGTTCCAGGAACAACATCCCACAATCCACCTGCAATATTTTTATATCCCATTTTTTAAAGGTAAGAAATGAGCAACATGTTTCCCTTTAGGAAATATGTTCTTTCTTACCCTCTGGTTTTTATTTTACCGATTATAATGGCTTTCAACAACTTAATTTGCAGTACATTTTGCCAACTGTTTGAGAAATAGCAGAATTACAAATCCAGCTACAGGTGATTTAACAGGATAACTTTACCTCATAGATACACAACATTTGATGTTTACTGTTACAGATGTATTTTTAAGAGCTAACCATGATTCCAATAACAGTTTAACCTCAGTAAAATGATTTTGCAGCTTTGCTATGTCCCAAAAAGATTTATCTGAGATTTCTTGTTCATGAGTAATTCAATTATTATTATGTTTTATGTTTTCCATCAGGGGAGGTAGACCTTTATTAATATTAAATTAAGCATGGTAAAACATATTTTTATTCAATGAGAAAACACTATAAGCTAGGTACTATATATCTCTTCTATTCCCTCTTCAATGCCAAACTCAGATTTGATGTGTTTGAGAGTTTTTCCGCACTATCAACAAAATTAATTCCTCTCATATCTTCTATGTCCCTCTATACATTTCTGCTTTAGTTTCATGACAGACAGAAAGTATAATAGTTAAGTGCATGGAGTCCTGAAACACACTACTTGGTTTTGAATCCTGTCACTTACTACTTGTGTTATACTGGGCACGTTTCATTACCATTCTGTGTCTCAATTTTCTCATCTATAAAATGGGAATAATAGCAGTACCCAATTAATAAGATCCTGAATAATAGAGGAATACATATATAAAAGGAGTTATAAAATTATCTGACATATAAAAAATACTATGTAAGTATGTGCATTTTATATCTATCATCTATTTATCAATCATCTATCTATCATCTATTTATCTATCTTTTAAATAAAATTGTTTACTCAAGTATGCATCTCCCTCAAAGAGTATTCTTTATCTCATACAGAAACATGTAATTTGTCCTTGTACACCAGACATTTCAAACTATCTTAAAAATTGCTTAACATATGGTGGCAGTTTAATAAATGTCAACTGATACATTGGAACAAAAAACTCCAAGGAGCCAATGAATGAACTTCAGAAATCCCATAATTTGAAATTGTTTATATGGAGTTTTTTTCTTAGACAAGTGTTCATATCACTCATCAAATTTATAATGAAATTGTGTAACATAAAATAGTAAAGAAATAATCTTCTAACTTCCACAACAATTAAAAAATTTCCAGACCCATTTGGAATGTGTTATCTAGTATTTATATCTGGTAATTTATATCAAGTATATCTGGTAATTTATATTCAAGTATTAATTGAAATTTGAATTCACACACTCACATACACACATACATGGATAAACAGAAAGTGGTTGTGGTGTTGGTGAAACAGAATACTTGGTTCCTCTTCTTGAGAGACTAATGATATTTTTGTGGAAATCTTAGGAATGAAATTAATTGTTTGCATTAAGGAATAAATCATTAAGTCATTTCTCTTTTATTTAAAAAATTTATTTATTTCTAGAGAAAGGAGCAGGGAGGGACAAAGAAAGGGAGCGAAACATCAATGTGCAAAAGATACATCAATCGACGGCCTCTTGCACAATCCCTACTGGGGACCCAGCCCACAGCCTAAGCATATGTCCTGACTGGAATCCAACCAGCGACCTTTTGATTCACAAGCCTGTACTTAATCCACTAAACCACACCAGCCAGGGCCCATTAAGTCATTTCCGAATACATTTATGGTAATGGACTGTGTAAATTCAAAAGTTCTATTGAAGTCTTCAGCACTAGTATACACAGATAATGGTTGCTTAAGAGTAAATCATCAGAATTATAAGAAAATAGTTGACAGAGTGTAATATTGGTTGCAATGCTATGTTTCAATCAAGGAGAAATCTCTCAAAACAGGGATTTGAAGTTCTATGTTTCATAGACCTATTAGTCAGGATTCTAATTTTAAGATTTGGCTCATATCAACCCTTGTACTATTTTAAGCTAGCCTTGAAAACAAAAACAAAAACAAAAAACAAAGAAAAATGCAATATTTGGCTCAGTGCTTAAATTGTTATCTGTAGGTATTTATTCTGAGTATATTAATTTCTGTTGTATATGTGTGTGTGTGAGAGAGAGGCGTGAAGAGAGATTGTGGGGAGAGAAAGTGGGAGAGAGTGAATGCTTTTATGTCAGCTTGGAGTCTCACACTGAAGTTCTAGAGATCACTGAAAATTATAAAAAAAATCATTTTTTCATTGTTGCAGAAGAGGTCCTTACCAACTGATCCTTACTGTTACATGTCTTTCAGAAATTTATATAATCAATGATATTTGAATTACTTTCCATATCCAATAACATTCTTTGTCAGAAGCAGACCCGAAACAGGTTTCTGTAGTGGAGAAACAGCACCATGAACACCATCAACAGCAACAACTAACAAATGGAAATAACTCTCACCCCCAACCATCTTTTCTCCCTAATTGAGAAGGGAATGTTAGGCAAATATTCTGAGAGTGACTTTAGGCCAAGATGAAAAGGAGATAAAAAGTAGTGATTGATGAAACAAGGCCTCTTGTCTTGCATGATCATTAGAAACATGGAAAAACTAAGCATAAATCTTTTCACATGGGTTTACAGTATGCCATAGTTGAGAATAAATGGAAAGATGAGGCAGCACTTGCCTCAAATATCATTGTAGAAAAAACCTAAAGCTACTGTGGGTATCTGTGAAGTGTGGGCGTAAATAGAACAGACTTGAGTCCCACTTGGTGATGCCTGTCAGAGTTACAAATTCCAACCATTGTTAAATACATATAATCAAGAAATTTTAGAATAGACACGTAGGATGTTATCTCCTAATTATGTAATTTTTGTGTAAAGGCCTAATTGCACCAGAAAAGATCTTACAATGTGTCATAAGCTAGGGCTAGATCATGTTTGTTGTCTAAGGTTTGTGTTTTCCCAGGGGCTCACATGGCTCGCTCTTTTGGTGCATAAATTAATGTAGTTCTTTTGCATGAAATAAAAACTTTAAAGGCCCTAGTGCACATCACTGCTCCCACAACGAGAGTGCTAACACCCCATTATGATGGGCTGATCCAGTGGAAATGAGCACGGGCTTTCGAAAGCCCAATGACTGGTACGAATTCCATCCAGGATCTGCACTTACAAGCACAGAAATATTGGGCAAATTACATACTCTCCCTGCCATTCAATTTCTCATAAATAAAGGGATAACAAGTAATAATAATAATAGCAAATGAAGACGGAGAAGGAAGAGGAGGCAGGAAGAAGAGGTAGGGGCCAGCTGCTGTCACTGCCATTGCTGCCTACTTTCTCTGAAAGGTTGTACTATATAACGTAGTCTTTGCAAAGTACCTGGCAGGGTATTTGGCCCCAATATGATATCAGTGTACCACAATCATCACTTTACTGATAGTAAATGAACAGCATGAGTAAATAGTGTGTTATATCTTCGGAACAAATACCTGCATTACTAAACTGCAAATTAATTCAACAATTATGCTGGAAATTTTGCAGATTGTGATGAGAAAGTTGACAAAACTGAAGTCTGTTTAAAATCAAAAGCAATAAATTTCACGATTACTTTCTTAAAATGGCTATTTTTATTAAATAAAAAGATTTAAAAAACTATGCCATCAACTAAAAGGTACTAAAATCTACCCTGAGCTCAAAGGTTTGTCTAATTTGGTTCTTCTAAGAAAAACCAGAAAATAAATTTTACATAATTTACCATTTTAAGGAAATTGGCATAATAATTATGATTTTTACCATTTTTCCCTGATGTGGTCTATAGTTCACAGAACCACAATTTAGAATAAAGAGGAGATAAAAGATGATCAGTGAATACTATTTGAAGAACATAAGTATCACTGAATTAGATTATGGAAATGAGCTGAACAATATACTATGAACACAGTTATGAGATGCTTTTGAACATAGTATGCAAATGTGGAAATTGCATTTGATTTAGAACCAAATTCTGCCATTTTTAGAAGTTACTACCATCAGTGTTCATTTTGCTTGAATATCTGTGCAATATTTTTTACTGTTTTGGGGAGGCTCCCTTGTGGCGTGTTGGGAAATCTAGATGTGTCATTATTCATTTATGGCCAAAAAAGTATTAATCCACTATTTAGCTATTTTTATATTATCTGTTGATTATACATTTAATTCAATCATGGTTAATCATAATTCATTACCTACTGTCATGAGATAGTAGAGAGCTAAATAGGTAATGGAATTTGGAGAACTTATCTGGATGAAACTGACCTGAATAGACAGCCATTTCAAAATTTTATTTTTCTATTCCAAATTAAGTGAGTGTTTCTGAATTCTACAAAAAGTGCTGACTCCGTTACTTTCTTGTGCCCAAATGTTCCCAAGTTAACTTGACTGAACCCTTTCAAGGACATATATTTCTGATTATTCCTTCAGTTTCTGCTTTAGTTTGGACCCTCAGTCTCTCTCATCAATATTATTTTTTTATCACCCAAAAGTTCTTGGCGCCCTCAAGCCTGTAGTTTCTTCATCTGTCCTAAAGTTCTCCTTCCAAAATGAATATGATAATACCACTTTTCTGCTTAAAATTTCCAATGACTTCCAAAGAGCCACAGAAATATCCAAATTTCTTAGTAAAACATTAACTTATTTTTTATTTCATTTACTGACACTCTTCCTGTTGAATCTTACCTTTCAATCGTATCATGGAATAATGTCTCTAAAGACTTCCCTCACCTCATCTCCAGGCGGCAATGCATGTTCTTTGATACTTGGCTGAAATGTCATTTAGTCTTGGAAGTATCGCAAGACATTCTTCACATCTCTTTGCTTCCATCGCACACTAAGTATAATTCTATTTAATCTTACAATATTTATTACATTGCGCTGCAATGTATTTGGTATATTTTATTTGCCTCATTAAATTTCATGCTTTTCAGAGGCTTTCTTACTGAAGGTACATCTGGTCTAAAAATGTTACCTTATTATGTGCATAAAGGCATAGACAAGTGTGAAGATTATAACTATATATATAATTTATATCAGTTGTAAACTGATAAGTTTCTTATCAGTTAAATACCTTGAAAGGTCTAAATATTTTTTTCTTGAAATAAGTTGTTTTGCATTTTGTTTATTCACCTTTCAATAAACTCCCCTTTTCTGACCTCAGGTCCAGAAATGATAACACCAATAGTCCTTTTAAATTCCAAAATTAGCTTCTAATTATTCATTTAGTTAAACCCTATAATACGGCTGTAAAAAAGGTGGCACAAATCGTAGTACAGTGAACCCAAACCTGTTTTTAGACAATGTAAATTACTTCCGGTTGTGAGAAACATACAGTGGTTTATTTTATAAACCATCCTAATAATACATGAAGCATGAATTACAGATATGAACGCATATTAAAAAGCAACAACAATACAACATACACCGACACAAGCAAATACGCAGACGCATACGAGAAAAGTGAAGTGAAATGGAGATTGCCAAAAAGAAATATATTAAAAAAAAACACAGAACAAATGGAAAGTCTTGAAAGATAAATTAATGTATGCCCAAAGGCAATGAGTAGTATTTAGTAATAAATAAAAAAGAATATAAAAATGGAGCCAATTAGTATATATAAGAAATGCAAAAATAATCAGGAATAAGGAAGAACAATATACAGAGTAAGTTTTGTGAGATTCAAAACAGGATGTGGAAAATTATGTAGGAAGTGAAGGGAATATAGAATGATAAGAAATAAGGCAAATAAAGAGAAAATTGTGACCATGATAAAGATAAATACAATGATGCTTTTTCAATTGAATGGAGGGCAAGAATTCAGACACCTGAAGAGATGAAAGAGATAATTTATTGATGGCTAAAGTAGAGGAGCTGATAAAATTATTTTTTCCTGTCTCAATGTCCACAAACAATGAAGAAGTTAGTGTCGCAAACACAGGCATACATTTCCAAAGAGATAAAAAAAAAATGAAGGAAATTAAGATTGCTATAAAATGTCTAACCAATTGAAGGGCTTTTTTCTCATGTCTTATTCTATTTGTCAACAAACAGTAAAACTAAACAGTATTACTACATTATTTTCATTACAAGAAGCATTTTCAGAGCTGATTACAAGTACAGTAACCTGCCAATTAGGTGAAGAACACAAATAACTCTTAAAAAAATATCCTTAAGAAAAGTCCAGTAAACACTAGGCCAGCAGAAAAGAGTTACAATATGTGTCAGAAGACAGATAAACATATAGGTCATGCTTTATACATTTTATTTTAAATTTCAGGAGAAGTAAATAATTACATAACTAATACTTTTCAACTAAGTTTTAAAAACTATTTTCAATTTTGCTTTTAAGTTTTCTTGAATTTCCATAAGCCTATTAGAAGAATCTTTAAATAATAAATGGAATCATAAGGATACTATTTTTATAGAATTATTCAAGAACACAATCAAATTCTCAAAAAAATCACAGGAGAAAAAACATGATCCTGAAATGCATAATTTTGGGTATTTTAAGTAAATTATCAATACTACAATTTTGACCTTAAGGCATGCAGGCTTTATCAAATATGCCAATTATTATTATGGATTTGTGATCTTGATTCTGTTACACAGGTGTAATAGAAACTGAACTGAGATCTAAATTTCACATCACATATGTTCTTAAATAGTTATAAAAAGACCATAAATTTCAAGTAGTTTGAATGATATCAATTTAACTAGAAAGTAAGAAAGTTCATATGTTATTGCTGTACAAGTTAGTTGACTGTAGCAAAGTATGTAAAGTACTTAAGTAAGAAAAGTTCTAGACATAATTTTGTAGATTTTCTTGAATCTAAATTATTTTTCAGTGGTTGATATAAAAATACTATTCAGAAAGACTGATTCAACATTATGTAACCAAGATCTATTGCTTGAAAAAAAATACCATATTTGATGCTGTGAAGATACAAATTTGGAATTGGAATTCAGCACATAATAAAGGAGAGAACATATCTGTGCTGCTATAATCAAGGTAGAGAGTGAAAACCACCATGAAAGAGGTTCAAATAAAATGCCCAGGCTATCTGGAAGAGAGAGAGATTTGTGACAATAAACCTTTTATTCAATTGGTCATTCCAAAAATATCAGAATACATAGAGTTTGTATACTGAAAGAAGGATAAAAATTAGACAGATGGAAATGTGCAATAAGGAAGTTTTCAAATAAGGGAATCAGGAAATCCAAACAAGGAGGTAGTAAGGTTATTCCCTTTTATATATGAGGTAATTTGGAGTTAAGAGATATTTTTCAAAATTGCCCCCAATCCCTGTGTTGTAAATGAGGAGCAAAAATTTAATTCCAGGAAGTTCTAGCTTTACGAGCCCGGCTCTTTCAATCAACTTCTTGCTGATGTATTAACTGGCATATGCAGAAAGAAATGAGTTAGAGATCAGGATGGAGTGAAGGTCGATGCAGTTCAGGTTATAGCATCCCTGAGTGCTTGAAATATACAGCGTGCCCCCAAATGGTGGCAATCTCCAGATGGGGGTATTAGCATTCTCCATGAAGAAATTACCAACCAGAAAGAGCAGCAGAAAGTTAATGCAAGAATCTAGATATTTTAATGTGAAAAAATTAGATTAAATCTCACCGAGACCCAATAACAGAACCTTTGCCCACATATTTGGGAGTCATTTTTTAAAGTGTTTTCTGAGGGCTCACTTTGTCCTAATAGAGTCCCTGATTGCATCTTACCGACTTTATCCCTTAGGGCTGGGATACAACAGAAGCCAGAGGTAGAAGTTATCACAAAGATAAGAAAAAACAGAGGTATTAGGTGATGTAGGGTTTTAAAAAAAACTTGGATGATTAGTTGTCTTTTATACTACAGAGAACTTAGGAACATTTAGCATATTTCTTCTCTGGCATGTCCCATCCTCTGCAATAAAAGGCCCAAACACTACTATCCCATTCTTACTTCCTAGTGCTGCATAGAATAAAATTACCATATTTTTTGGACTATAAGATGCACCCCCCAAATTTGGGAGAAAAATGGGGGTGTGTCTTACAGTCTGAATGTAGCTGAACTATAGTCTGAATGTTATGTTATTAAATATTTTACCACATTTTTTGCTTCAAAAAAAATTTTCCCCTGTTTTCTTCTTCTAAAACCTAGGTGCATCTTATGGTCCAAAAAATACAGTACTTATTTAAGCTAGTACACATATTCCATGATAGTCCTTTTTCATAGCCTGTTCAAATTGTTCTTTCCTTGAAATGCCTTCTCTCGCTCTTCCTTCCTCCTTCCCACCCTCTCTATCTCTTTCTTCTCCTTCCTCCTCCTCTTCTCCTCCCCACTCCTTCTGTTTCCCCTTCTCATTCTTCACGCACATGGTAATTTTCTGTGTATACTTCAAAGCCAAGCTGTCTTGATATTGCAATACATGAACCCTCCCAATCTGTCACTGGAACAAAACTTCTCCCTCTTCTAAAGTGTCTTAGCATTTATCTGGTACTTAAAACATTTTAAATATAATTGCCCTGCGCATATTACAAACATATGGTCATGTTTTATATATTTTACTAGACTTCAAGTTTCCTAGAAAGAACTTAATAAATATTTCTTGATTAAATAAATGATAAAATGTTGGGCATTTCCCCCTTAGATGATTCCTAAACCACTTCTGTGATAGAACAAAATAATTTCCAAGTAAGAGTTCAAGGAAAGAAAAGAAGAATTTTCCATAATAGCACAAGAAGACTGAGTTGGACCTGTGTCTAAAGTAAACCAAATAATCGTATCATAGGCTAATGTTAACCATGAGCTGCTCATTAGGGTTTCTGAGATCAGAGAGAATTAGGATTTCTGTTAGTGTATATAATGGACAGATGAACGTTTCGTCATTTCTGCTACTTTTTAGTCTCTGATTTCTTCTCTTCCTTCTTTCTCTGGGACGAAATCATTGAAAGAGAAGATTTGGCTTCATCAGCACTTCTTAGACAACATTAGGTCCCTAATAAGGTCTTTCTCTATTTTAGCAATCTATTTTTTTAAAAGGCTTGCTCTTTAATACCACCGATCATTCTAAAATTTGAGACAACAAGCATGGTGATTTCTATTCTCCATTAATCAGTAGCAATCTTCAAATTCATGACTTTCCAAACTTTACTCATTCGAACTTGACTTTCTATGTGATGCTATTTCATTTATCTAACATGTATTTGCTGGGTTTCTACTGTTTGGAACCCAGTTCTAGATGCCAAAGATACTGCAGTACACAAGATAGGCAAGTCCCATGCTCTGACAAAGCTGGCATTTTGGTGAGTTTGAGAAAATATGCCAAAAATTGATTAACAAATAAATAGAAATATATAATAATAATAGGTGTTTTGCAGACTATTAAAGTAGTTCAGGGTGATCGAAAATGACTAAGTCTCTACTTTTTGAAATGGTGATTAGGAAAATCCTTAGCAAGTAGGATTGGTGAGGATGAAAATCCTCATCTGAATAATGAAAAGAAAACTGTAC
Organism: Micronycteris hirsuta; assembly: GCA_004026765.1. Classification (NCBI taxonomy): domain Eukaryota; kingdom Metazoa; phylum Chordata; class Mammalia; order Chiroptera; family Phyllostomidae; genus Micronycteris; species Micronycteris hirsuta. Next base: position 85,552 of record PVJI01002923.1, on the reverse strand, counting down.
AAAAATCAAGAGAGCAAGAATGTTTAGACAGAGGAAACAGCAGGGGTACAACCTATAGGGCAAAGTTGATTTAACATATTCAAGAAAATGAATAAAGAACAATGTGTCTGCAATTAAGGGAAAAGAGGGGATGGGGTGAGATGGGACTAGAGCATTTGGAAGTGGATGAATCATGCAGGGTGCACTAAATTTTATTCTGAATAGAAAGGTATAATAAAGCTTTGAGAAGATAAATGGCATATTTTCATTAATATATTTAGAAGATCATTCTGGTGACTATTGAGGAATAAATAGTGAGAGGGATAGACATAAGTATGATGAACTACTAGAAGATTATTACAGGACTCAGAAAATGGTGATGATGGTGACTTGAACCAGGGAGGTCCAATCGGGACAGAAAAAGGTAGATGCACTTGGCTTGCCTTGATGTAGGACTGAGAGGTCATACTGATGATTTGAATAGGCTGGGTGTAGATAGGAATAAGGAATGAATTCTAGATTTTTACCTTAAATGTGTTTGGAGTGGTTTGTCAAGATGGGAAATACCAAGAGGGAAAACGATTTTGAGTGGAAGGGAAAACAATGATTTTTCTTTTGTCTTGTCAGTTTAGTGTACATATTAAACATCTAAATGGATACATCAGGGACCAGTTGCACTGCAGATCTGTGGTCAAAGCTGGACGCAGAGGTTTGAGTGTATGTGACGTGTAGACAATAATTGTAAGCCATGTTCCTGAGTAAGATCAACTACACAATTGTCAAGATTAAGGAGATAAAGGGGTTGAAGATGAATCCCTGATGAACTTCATAGTAAGCGATGGTGAGCAGGAGGCAGAAAAGCAAGAGACAGAAGAAATGTTCTTGAGAGCCTAATGCCAAAGAAACCAAGGGAAGATTATATTTCAGGAACAGAGAATTCGGCGATGTCAAATACTGCTTTTTGCCACACAATAGCCTAGGCCTTGGGAGTCCAAAGAGGACTATATTCTAATTCCTGAACTTAAAGTTCATATTCAAGGCGAAAGAGAATAGGAGAAGTCAGATCATGAAGAGCTTTGAAAGACAGTGAAAAGTTTGAACTTTAAAAAAAAAGATTATGGGAATCATTGAGAAATTAGAAAGAGTGGCCAGCTATGAAATCAATGTGTATTTTAAACTATTTTCTGTGGCAGCCAGCACCAGGAGTGTGGCTTAAATTAGTAAGGAAGGCTGATATGAATTTGTTTAGGAACCTGTGGTAGAAATTCCATCAAGAATAGATGAGTACCTAAGGAAGAAGAATTTTAAAAATATTACTGAGGTCCGTCAAAGCACATCTATCTTATATCAGATCATAAATAGTAAAGGTGGACACTATTCATAATTAAGATAGATAATTAAGTTGGATACAGTAAATGGAGCCCCTTAAATTGGAATTTGGTCAGCAAAAACTGGTAAGTAATTCCTGACAGATGGCCACACAGTCTCATCCATGACCATTAACATCAAGATCTCTGCTTTATGCTTCATCCAAGAGATGCAACTTCTGACAAAGTAGTCATTTCCAATTCTACCACAGGTCATTTGCCGTAAGAGTACTATTCCCTTTTAAAGAAATACAGAAGTCTTTCTTAATTAACAATGCTTGTGATAATGTTGATGGATAATGCAGTAATTATTTGGAGACTTTACATATGGGGTAAGAATTGGCATATACCTCTCTAAAGTGCTAAAGACTCAACTAGAGTTTGGAAACCACCATCAAGGATTTTGATAAATTAGATTTCTAATTCAATCTATAGTCCTTTTTTTGCTTGTGTAGCTCACTTTCTCCCCTATGTTCATAGATATAGCTCCTTCCTCTGAAATTCTGGGACCTTAGCATTGTCCACGGCCATGGCATTTTTCATGGCATTGTCCTGAGACGGGAGGCATATTACAACATTTTGCTTGGAGGACTATGTTTGCAACATTTCCCTTTATTAATGTCTCAATTTAATTTGGCCAAAATGTGTTTGAAATTATGTATCAAAAATTAGGCAATGAAAAATTTAAACTATAAAATATTAGGAACCCATATAAATGTCCATCCTGTTAACTGGCTTCAAGTATTGCCTAAACCGGTTATTTAGTAATTAATCATTAACCTCCCACATATATTATCAGCACTGCACTACGTATTGACACTTAACTCTGTTATTTACTGCTTCCGTTTGTCTCTCCAGGTTTACATAGTCACAATGTTTTGTAGGTGATCAATACACTAGATTATCCAGCAAATGTTACAGTTGTGTGGATAAGGAAACTGAGGGTCGGAAATGTAAGCGCTCTTTGATGTGTCTGTAGTCTGTCAGAAGAAGAACTGGAAGGAAAACTCGGGCCTCCTGTTCTGAAGGCCAGTGTGTTTGCTTAAAACTCTAAAAGAGAGAGACTGTGTTTTACTTCTTTGTATTGTCTTTAGCTGTTAGTGAATTATCTTAGATCTTCTGTTGATTTGCTGGCTTTTAAATTGCTGATGCCCACAATGTTTTAGATTAACCATTTGATATTAACAGAAAGGTGATTTTAGAAAACTTGAACTGTTAAAAATAACCTTTAAATGTTTTTCCTTTCTGTTCTCATCTGAAAACAGAAATCACATTAAATCAATCTCTTTCAGCCTATTCGAAAGCCTAGGAGGTTATCCGTCCCTCAAAAAAAATGGGTGTAAATATCATAAGATTTGTCATTTCAGGTTTCGAAGTCAAGTGATAAATTACTTTACCATGCTGTTTTATACAATAAAACTTTCCTATTAAAATAATAAAAATCTGTTTGTTGTAAATATAATATTTTGGAGTTTACTTTTTGAATGTAGACTAAGATAAAATAAAAGTTAAAATAATAGGCATATTATTATATAGCTAAAACTATATATAGTATTTATAAAATGTAGCAACATTGAAAATTTTTTGCTCTTGTGTTTCTTTTTATAAATCCTGATCTAAGCATATTGCATATCAAGGCACATGTCTTGGATTCCAAGGTAAGGCAGATTAAGATGCTTCAATATTTTTCTTTATATCTTTATATTAATTTTTGAAGAAAAAGTTGTTACCATAAAAGGACATATTGAGGATTAGAGAGAACTTACAAGAATTGAATTTTGAAGCAGACTTATAAAGAGAAAAATTAAGATATTTCCTAAGCATAAGTAAAGACACTAAATACTTTCTAAAAGAGAGACAAAGAGACCATAAAAAAGGGAAGCAAAGGGAATAATGAAAGGAGTTGGCGATGATCTCAAAGTGGGAGCTCAGGTTATTCATATATGTGAGCACAGTATTGGTAGCATTTTATCAGCCTGGCAAATATACATCCCGCAAAGGACTAATGAAGTCTGCAACACATTTGTTCAAGTGAATGAAATTCGATGCAAGTATGCATGAGGATGATTTGCAAGGAAAAAGTGTTGCCTAAGAGAAGGAGGGTCATGAAAATTCAGTAGAGAAAACTAAGAAATTTTTCTATACCCACTAAGTAAACTAGACCATATCTAAAAAAAAATATTTCTGGTATAGCACAAACCATAATCAGATTTTATTTGTTCTTATATCATATTATTATGTAGATACTACATGTTTAAGTCAATCCCACCCTAATGAAATATGTTGACATCTTACATATATTTGTTTTATATGAATTATACCATGGTTTAAATTTACTAGATATATATTCATTTTATCACTTTTTTTTACATTAAACAGATGGCACTTACTATCCCTTTTATTACAAATGATAAGAATTTGGCTACCCACTCAATATTTTATTTTGTCTTTCTGAGTTATAATGTCTGTGTTGATGATGAACTCCACTCACACATGCATAGAAACATACAAATACATGCACAAATATCATATTATCAATATATATATAGAAAAAATTAACTATAATCATTTAATATCCTGAAAGAATAACTTATATAGAGGAACATATGTTAATACAGATTTAGATGTTGCATAGCTATGCATTTCCTTAGAGAAGGAAAATATTTCATACATGCAGCATATTTATAGGCATGTACAAAATATTTTCCTTTATAAGGTCAAGGTTTGTAAAGAAAAAATACCTTTTCTTATAAAATAAATGCTTCCTCTTTGCTGTTTTTTGTTACTTTATATATTTCCTTTTATTCACAAAAATATAATTCGTTTAAATTTTTTTCCACATAATGTCATATTAAATGTGGCTTTTCATTATTGGTTTTGATGATTTTTTTTGAAGATTTTTGTATTTAGATGGCATACACATTTTCAATCATGTCTTAATTACTTTTAAAAATGCTGCACTGGCTTAGGGACAAGACAGATAACTTGTTAAGCATTTGAAATTTCTGAGCTGTTTTCTCAGTTCTGGCAGTCACTACCCAAGTCCAGATTGTAACCTCCTTTCTGCCTCCAAAGCCTGCCTTGGCTCCGTGTCCAGTGAGGGATTATGGATTTAGCAAGGAAGGTAAGTGTGACTACAAGCATTGGCTCGCCATCTGCTCCCCAGCAGAGCATGGGCCAACCTGCATCGCCTGCAGCAAGACCAGGGCACTGTTCTCGCGCCAGCCCCCTTCCAACCTGGCTCAGGACACACATCACATTCAGTCAGATGATTAGGTCTAAGTAGTCCATATGTAACAGAATATTTTTCCTAAATACCAAAATGAAAACAAAATGAATGCCATTTTTTCATTCTCCTTATTCGATACATCAAGTTTTACACAAATAAATACTCTCTTAAGGTTTATGCAAATTATAGAAAAATAAAACTATGCATTATTTAGCAGTTCTCCTATTTCAAGATCTAACAGACTTTATTCACAGCATGTTTTTCCCTAGTTTATGCTGGCCTTCTTTTCTGATTCAACTTTTTAATTCATCTTTTTAAATTATTCCTTTTTAAATCATTATCTTATGGGTCTTCATAGATTTTCATGTATTAATCTATTATTAATTTTTACTATACTCAACTTAATCTTAAATTGTTTAAAGCTCTTTTAAGAGTAAACACTTGCTTATGTTTTAAAGATGGCTTGTACTTTAGCATCTTGCCTATTTGATCCAGTAGCCTCATTCAAACTTAACTGTCAGATAAATTATAATTTTATTATGGGCAACTTGTGCCTAGAATAATCAAGCATTGAACAGGGAAGTTAACCTTTGGGTACAAGAATCAAGATAATTTTTCAGTTCTCAAGAACTAAGAGAATTCTTGCCGCCTACATTAACACATTTTATTTTTTTCCCTTGAATTTATCAATAATATGCTATTACACATTTTTGTATTTTGTTTCAGGTCAAGTGGTTCTCAAAAAGATTTCCATAAATAGCAGGAAAACATGCCGTTGAAAGTAGCTTTCTGCTTCCTTTAGCTCTGTTGCTGATTTGAGCACACAGAATGAACATGAAAATAAGCTAAACAAACATCTCACCCTTTTTACTTAAACTGTTGTCTGCCTGACTGCTGAATGCACACAGAAAACAATCTAAAATTGTATAACCCATAATACAGTGTATTAAATTACAACACTGGTCAGTAATGGAAACTTATTCCCAGATATGAATTATTTACAGCCCATTTAAGTAATCCATATTCAGGTGTGGCAATGAAAAAAAGTGCAACATAAATCTTTAATGCTGACCGGTTGAGAGAGCAGAGCTGAGGATTACAGACATTTTAAAGAAAAAAAAAACTAAACGAATTGATACAGCCTGTTCAGTGGCTTACTGCACCAGCGTGCTAATAAATTGACGGATGGCATGTCAGGGGTAGGAGTGGAAATCCCAGCATTTCTAACTAAGGCGGGATCTGGTGTCAGACTACCAAGATAAGGAGTTTCTGAACCAGGTTGTCACAGGAAGCAGTTTGTGCATCTTTCTGTATATGCAAGTGTTCAGAATGTCATATCTTACCAGGAAAACCCATGAAGGATTTCTTGTTTTTTAATTGACTCAGTAGCTGCATTAGTAATTTCAGCGAGCCACATAGCTTGTGTTGTAAAACAGAGAGGGTATATTAAAGGTAAGCGTCTCTTTTTCTTTTCTGTGGCATTGGGGCCAGTGCCTTATTTTGGGAAATAAACTTATCAAAGAAATCCCTTTAATCCTATTTTACATTTCCATAGTATATAGAATAGAATTCATTAACCAATTTAAAGGGGGAAAAGAAGCAAACGACTTCTGGAGTGTTTCACACTATTTTTTATACAAACTGCACAAGTTGTTAGCTACTTCAAACCGAAGTATAAAAGATCAAGGGGTGGAGGGAAGCTTTCAGTTTGTAATTTCTTTTGTTTCCTAGAGCAGTACCTATATTAATTCATCTTACAAAGATCATTGCTCAAGAACCAAATTTTGCATATATTAGAAAGCAGAATTAGCATCGCACTGTGTACAGCACTGCACGCTAACTTTTCTCCAAGCAACCATTAAAGGTCATGTTTTGACGACTGAATGGCATGTCGGCACCTTGGTCCCCTGGAGAGGCATTCCCCAGGTACATGCAAAAGGTTATTAAATTACCTTCCGAGCAACACTATCTCTTCGGATGAAAATAATTACAGGCTTTTAGAGGCATCAGAATGCTTTCTTTCTTTCTTTCTCTCTCTCTCTCTTTTTTTAAACAAGATGAAGATGCAGTACCTAATGACCATTTTTGTGTGTGAGTCATATAGCCTGTCAGCAGTGACAGGACAAATGAGCGTAATGGCATAGCTTAAAGGGGAAAGGTTCATTTTAAATAGTGACAAATAATATTTAAATGGCATTGTTGGAGACCCATCATGCTTGTAAAATGTAGTTTGTATCTCTTCTTCATCCTTTAATTTCATCACTGTCAAATGGCATTAGCTGTTAACATGCAACATCAGGTGCAGATATAATTTTTAACTGTTAAATGTGCCCATAACCAAACATAATGTATCTTGATCTTTCCTGTGGGTTTTTTTTTGGTAGTATTCGTAACTGTTTCCATAATTTTATATATATATATATGTGTGTGTATACATACACACGCACACACACATATATATATATATCTACGGGACTTGATTCTAAAAAACTGACTTTACCAGATGAATAAAATAATAGCTTTAAACTATAATCCCTTGGATGTTATATCTTGTTGTTGTCAAGGTTCAAAAATGGAAATTACTTAGTTTTAAGGCTAAAATGTAATTAGCAGATTGAAAGTACCATGGGCAAGATCACCAGGTCCAGCAATGTAGTCAAAATAGTCATGGCCAAACCAATCTAACGGCATATGTCATGTGTACACTTGGAGTAAGCTGGCGAGCATGAAGAGGATTCTCTTTTAAAGCAAATGAGTAACTTCAGAACATAGGATAAGGCTGAAGGACATCACTGTAAAGTGAGAGTTTTCTGTTATTTGTCTGGTTATGAAACTCAAACAAAGTTAACCAAAAGTGAATTCTATCTTTTAAATTTTCTTGAGATAAGACAGCAACATAATGAAAATATATAAAAATAAGTAACTGCTGAGATATCATAGGACTGCAGTTCTAATTTCAAACTTTCATATAAAGCCTCTAATTCTTAAACATTTTTTACACAGCCTCATCACATTTATTGCTACTTTATTTTCAGATCACTTAAGCCAAACTGGAGACAGTTTAGGTACCTTTGAGTTGTTAAAAGTTATAGCCAATTTTCTGAAAAATTATACCAGCTAAAAACACAACATTAAATATTTACCCTGTTGGATGTTAAAAAACGCTTACAATGAAAAATGCTCACATATTGACTATTCAAAATGGCCTTCACTTTGAAATTGTGGAATGGAAGGGATTGCAGATGTACAAGAATAAATATAAAAACAAATGAGTTGACTTGAAGTGTTGCCGGCTTTCATAAACATGCTACTGCAATAACATGTGACATTAATATTTAATTACAAAAGCACTGCTGCAAAATCTTTGAAATTAATGTTTTGCAAAATTAACATTCAGTGCACAGAAGCAAAGTCGTTCCAGGCGCGACTGTGATTAACAATGCCATTCACTTTACATATTATATTAATATATTATTCAAGCTACGAATTAACACCTCCTAATTTAAATAAGGTGCTACATATCATGATGAGCTAAAATGTTTTTCTTAAAATGGCCCGTCTGATTTTAAGCAATCTGTGTTTATCATTTAATATTTTGTTATTGAATACTGTTCTCCGTTAAACTCCTTCCATTTTAATTTCAAGCAGAGGAGACCTCATTAAACTGGTGCCTTCCGTTTCTAGGATTGTTAAACCATTCGAACCATATTTTGTTTGCGAGCTGAGCCAGCCGTACTGAAATACTACTGTGTGCATGAGTGTGTTCTTAGGCAGCCATACTTTCATTTCCAGGTTCTAAGGGAACCTCTCAAGCAACGTGCTTCTTTGCTTTCAATGAGACACTTGTTTGCACAAATAGCGCCACTATCATGTCACAGATTTCTACATTTTCACTGTAAGATAAGCGTAGTTCTTTGGAAAGAGGAGCTGCAGTTTCAAAACTGCCTCCCATACTTAACCTCAGAGCTCACCAGTTTTGTATGAAATTGTGAAGAGACTTGGAAGTTGCAGAAATTTTTTGTTTTGATCTATGAATGTGAGGTAATTGTCATTTCTGTTAGGGATTCATTCATCAGGAAGTAGTTCAGAGGGCCATTTCTATTTCACTGACGCCATTACAAATGAAGGCTTCTTATTAAAAACAAAACAAAACAAAACAAAACAAAACAAAACAAACAGATAAAGTCACACCATGGGGGGCATCACTTTAGAGCCTCACTGCTTGCTTCCTCATGACAACTTTGGGACCACTTCAATGATGATTTCATTATTGACAATCTTGAACTGAAAAACACTTACTGACATCCCAAGGAAATATTTATCAATAAGAATCAATTACTAATACACCTCAGTGTATTCAAAACGGTTTCTAAATTACAGTTATAATACCTTAATTTTCCAATCAATCAGCAAATATAAGGAAATAATGATCAAGCTGCACCCATTTCATAATTTTAGATCCCTGAAAAGGAAAGAAGCTTTTGGTCATTGGTTTCAAGTTGAAAACGCACATGTAGTATGTTTGGATATCTCTCCCATGACATATAATTCTTGGGTTCTTCATTTATATAACTGAATGAGTAACATCTTTGGGAGTCTCAAAAAATAGAAAGGTCTTTAGAAATGAAAAACCACCTTTACACCTTATATTTGGCTTAAATATAGGGTGCAAAGAACAGAAGGATGTTTACCTGTCACTGATGGGGTATCAGCACACCGTTGCACTTTTCCAGTTTGCTGGAAAAGCAGAGAAATTCTTTGCACCTTAACAAGTTTTTCTTAAAGGCCTGGCCTCATCTTGGCTTTGCATTAGTGTCAATCATTTCTTGTCCATGCACCTTCTAATTTTTAAAAATGCATTATCATCTTTAAATTATTTTATAAAGTTATGTTCTGATTCAATGTTATATGTCAGTGCAACAGTATGAAAAATCTTAAATTTAAAAATTCAGAGTATTTATTAATATAAATTTGAACATAACAGTTTTAATGTTAATGGTGTGATGGAACTTTCAAAGACTGTTCTATTCTTTAAGAGAGATCTATATCCAACTGTGTAACATATTTTAGATATTCAATGAGCAGATTCAGAGAATGTAAAAGAAATTAGAATTTTTAAGATGAGTCAGATTATTCACATGTATGTAATCTGCCTATGTCTTTCATGCAAACAATGTTTAAAACAATGTTTTCTCAAAGTGAATGGGTTGAACAGCATGCAGTTCTGCAGTATATAATCCAAAAAGAAAAAGGAATGTCATAATTATATAAATCCTTAAAACACTAAGTTAGGCCAAGATATACTGTTATGGAGGGCTTCTTGCACACTTTTTAAATGTTAATTCACAATGTGAGTGTCTGTGAGGGTAATAGTGCACCCAAATTTTCTCAGACTTAGTTGGCAATGGATAATTTTTCTACAGAGCATCATGAAGACTATGAATCACATTTTAGAAAATTCTATTCTAAAAAAATAATGTTAATCCTTATTGATTAAAATTAAACCCCCAATACTTACTTAGGTGCTTTGTAAAACCATATTTTAAAGATCATCATTTTATTTCAATGACTCTAGAAGGTAGGAAAAGGCAAGTATATTAAGTAAATCCTAATAATATAATTTTTCAGTGGTAACTTCTTGAGAATATTTATTTATATGATTATTATACATAAACAAAATTATTTGAATAAATGTTTCCCAAATTATAAATTTCTTTGGAAAATATACCATAAAAGCCTGAAAATTACTAAATAAGTTAGGATATATTTTGCCAAAGGCAATGGGAAAAGACAATTAAAATTCTATAATACCATATGAATCAAAAACAAAGAATTCTTGTAATGGTGGCTGGGACAAATAGGGTTATTCAGGGTAAAGGTTCGTCTTGATTATTGATAAATAACGTGAGTTTTCAACAACTTTGTCCAAGGTAATTCTAGGAAATTTATATATTGTGAATAAATATATACTATAAATAATGAACTGGCCCCCCAAACACCCCTGTGGTAGTTCATATGTCTGGCTCTGTTATAAATAAAAATATAATAACAATACTCTATGATACTCCTAGAAATAAAATCATTTCTATCGAATATATAAATATAATATTCCTAATTTCACGCCATATTATAGTAAAGTTTCAGGGAACCAGAGTAGTTCCTTTTCTAAATGCCAGTTAGCAATTAGTTCATCTTATTGATGTAGACAGAAGATTGAAAAATGGGGAATTTTCTGACATTAATTCTCCCTCTACAAGTAGGCTGCTTACTTTCAAGTTGAAGTGATTGCAAGTACCCAAATTCAGGCCATCATCACAGTGATCACGTACCCTCCCAAGTTAAAAGGAAGAGATGAACCATAGTAACTGGTGACTCTGACCACCTGGGGAAAATTCTGGTCATTGTGGCAAACATATTTTGCCCATTTAAGCATTTTGCATAATGAAGGCATGTTTGGTTAATATATCTAGAAATTCAGTAGGCTTACTTTATCCTTCACACATCTTTCAACAAAAATCAACTCTGTGGTACCACTTAGGTGACATACAATTCCTTACCGATGTTAAAGCATCCAATGAAAGGATGTGCTTTATCAGAAACATGTATCGCAATGATTCTCAGAATACTTTTCTTATTAGTTAATTGCTTCTGGCCATTTAAGACTGAGGCACTGACATAAAACTGTGGGAACATACTAATAGTTCTTACACATGCTAAATAACAAGTAGGAATTCATATCAGTGCACACACTTTTAACATTTTTTTGACTGGCAAAAACAGTCTCTGCATAATTGATCTATTCTTAAACTGTTAACCTTAAGTGACTATGGTATGTCTACTGACCTGAAGTCTCCAAGTTTCCTCTTACACAAACCTTAATGACTTTAGAACACAATATAAGCCACATACTTCAAATAGGCTTTGCATACATATAATCACATAATGGATATTTTTTAAAAGCCCAGTAAGATATACAAAGGACAAGTTGACTAAATGTTTACATTTCTATAGTTTGTTAATATTTCCCATTTGTTCTTTGAAACCCATCTAACAACAAAATAAATAATTTCATAAACTAGAAAATAAAATCTTTATTCAATAAAATAAATATTGAATTAATTAGCACCACCTAAGTGATTCTAACTTGTTTTTGATATAAAACTAGTTATGGTCCATTTTTGATGATACTAGTTTTATTTTAAAAGGCAAATATTTTTCTTAAAGTTATTCATATATAACATTCTACATGAAATATCTTAACGATTATAGATACTGAAACTCAGGCAAGTGACAAAAGTCCCAGTGGTTCCAGTGATAATGCAAAAAGGAGACACAGAATGCCATATTAGTAAATCAGATGTATATTTCAAAAAGACATGCTGAAAATTAACCTAATTATAAACACAGACAGATTTATTTTAAGTAAGTTCTACTTAGGGGGTGGATATTTTGACAATAAATGAATCAGTATTATTTATTATTTTCATATACCTCGTCTCCATTTTGAGGGCATAAACAAAAAAATTCAGAAAATGAAAACAAAAAACTAACAAAACTAATGGCAAGATTATTACTGCTATCATCACAAGGAAATATCCTATAATAAATATTTATTGTATTTGCTCAAAAAGGACTCTGATATTTTAATATAACAGAACTAACTTTCTTTTTTTAAAAGAATATTTTATATATTTATTTTTAGAGAGAGAGGAAGGGAGGGAGTTAGAGAGGGAGAGAAATATCTATGTGTGATTGCCTCTCACATGGCCCTCACTGGGGACCTGGCCTGCAACCCAGGCATGTGCCCTGACTGGGAATCAAACTGGTGACCCTTTGGTTCACAGGCCAACTAAGTCCACTAAGTTCACTCAGTCCACTAAGCCACTCCAGCCAAGGTCCATTAAGTTTCAACTGAAACTCGGATTCATGTACATGGTGATGATGTCACCAGACAAATACAAATTATATTCACTATGCATCAAGAGATTTGCATAAAAGTCTAGTTCTTTGGGTAAATAGGAACACTGAAAAATAAACAAACGCACCAATTGGCCTCAGCAGAAATATTTTCATAAAGTCACTATGATCCAGTTTCAACATAAGAAACAGAAACACTTTGAAAGCCTACAAAATAGATGGCTGCTTCATTTACCATTTTTAAGAATGAAGGCAAATTAATATATGCCATGTACATGCATTCACCCTAAGGAACTGGTCAGAATTACAGCTACTGAAATGAAGACCAGGATATGAAGACTTCTTGAAGATAGAGGTAAACTCCCATGCCTCTTAAATAGACTTTGATGAATTGATCTTATTTCAACAATAGTTGATGCTTTCAGCAGTTCTTTTTATCCTCTCACTCAAATCGATCTAAATTTCTGAGGAGTTGAGAATGAACATTTTTATTGGCTAGCTTTCCTAAGTGTTGGCTGGATGAACAAATTTTTAAAAAGGCAATCCTCAAGTTTCTCCTAAACAACTTTGAGCAGAGTCAAGCAAACCAAAGTACAATGCCATGGTAGAAGCTTCTCATTCCCTGCTTTAGGTATCCCCTAATAAAAAACACCACGGGCATCTTGAAAGGTCTAAATAACTCAATTGGTGCTCAGAGTCCTTTGACATTTCATATTTGCATGTATTGTTCACAGTCTGTTGAGAGTCATTTCATTCCTTCCAGTACCCAACTTTCTCTTAAAGGCAAAGTTCGTTAGAGTTTACTACCTGAAGCCACATTTAAAGGAAAGTTATCTTCTATGTGCTCCAATTTAAGGAGAAGTGACAGATTTTGAAAAATATTCATGTAAATGTGATAGTCAGGAAGTAATTTGTGTGAAGCAGAATATCGTCTGATTTAATTTACTTTTCCCATTTGAAAGATGATAGTAGATCTCCACATAAAAGAGACAGAAGCATCCAGTATCTTCCAGAAGCTTAGAATGGAAAGGACAGTAGAAATATAGGAAAGCTCGTCATCGTTGAGGTTACATTATGATTATTTAAAATGACAGATAATTCTGATTATCCTTAGGTTTAAGACAAAATGAAAGAAATCACACATGTAAACATATACCTCCAGTACATTGCCCTCACCTACAGACTTTGAAACAAACACTGTTTACCACTTTGGCAATAGGAATGATTTCATAAGCAGTGAGATGAGAATGGCACTTCAACAATCACTGTAAGCTCTAATTGTGGTCATAATGAGACACCAGTTTAACAGTTTCTTTCTCCATTACAATTTTGAAATAACAGGTTTTCTGATTCTGAAAATAGGGGAGATGCAATTTTTCAGTATTGAAAACCCCTGAAAGAGTTAAAATGATAAGAAATGACAAGTCACTTTCAAAAACTAATGTGGCTATTTAAGTAAAACAGTATCTCAGAGAAAAACTGCACATTTGATGACTGTCAGAATTTGTAAAACTTACTCTGCATGAATTAACTATGGGGTATAAAATTCAACTTTGGCTTCAAGAAACACAGGCAGTAATTGTCATGTGACATTTAAGCATTGCAACCATGGCATCAAGATAACCCCTAAATCACCAATACAAATGTAAAAATATGACAATGACCCACAATTTTAGTGTCCCAATATGTTGATGGGAAAGAAATGCACTAGCATCAGAGAAAGAACTGGGCCCGAATGGTTCTACCCAACAGTTTGCTTAGAACTTGCTCCTAGAAGTGACTTCTTGTCAATTTGGTGTCTCTGATCACAACTTGGACGTTAGGATCACGGTTGGGCTCACTCAACAAAATCCACAGATAATCCGAATCAGAAATTACTAACTGTTAGGAAAATTGAATCCTAATATTAAACATCTGCCCTATGAATCCTTCCTATTTCTCTTCTGATCAAATGTTCAAATAATCGATGACCAAATTAAAAAAAAAAAGAAGTCAAAAGGACTTGGTGAGGGTATCTTTGTTTCTCTCCCAAAGCCTAAAAGTTATACCCAATTGCAGCACAAAGAGTAAAGAGGTTGTTATTCATATTAACTACATTTACATTCCTAACGTAACATCCAGAGAGCTAATAGTGGGGTTATTAACATAACAAACGTAAATGTTCTATATAAATAATACTGTTTCAGGCCAGCAACCGCTCATCTGACAGCATTTAGGCACAGGCTCAACATCTGTTTATGAACACTTTGCCTAATGATATCATCAGATATCATTAAGTGCGGCAGAATACAGCATAGAGGCAGGTGCAGCTGCCTTCACAACCCATCACAGAGGAAGAAAAGAGCTGCGTTCCCCATCCGAAAACCCATCATTAGGACAATTTTCTTCGACAAACCAGCCCTGTGATTTCAATCTGTATATCACCTGTAATTGTAGTTTTTAGCAAGAAGCTGATTCTATACATTTAGCGACGAATCACGTTGATGGCCTGAATACTGGAAACACATTTGTGGTACCAGCTGCGGCAGCTTTTTTTAGAGCCTGTGTTAACAAAATACTGCTAACAAGGCAATGCTTGGAGTGCAGCTTTGTTTCTCCTTCTTGTTCATAGTGTTTAGATGTGCATAATTATGGAAATTAGCAATTGATTGCTTCTCAATAATAATTGATTACTGGTCACTGAACTCTTCTGTAGCACTTTGCCGAAGGTGAGGACATGAGATAAGTGAATTCTTACCAGTTCCAACCATATGTAAAGAAAGAGACCAAAAAGAACTCTCGATTTGTACATCAGTTTCCATGATAAACAGACCAAAGGGATAATAGAATATCCCAGAATCTAGTTTGCCCTGAAGCAAATTGTAGAGATCATAGCAAGCCTGCAGAACTCTCCCTGTGGACCATGTAAGAAACATACATCATTTTTATATATGTCAGTTGGTCTTTGATTTGAAAATATTTCTACCCATTTAAATTTATCTCTTTCAGTCCGTTTTCTTAAATTGTACAATTTAAGGATTATATCAAAAAAATGAATACCAATTTTTAACACCTCTCAAATTGAAACAAACTGACAAAATAATATGAAGTCTCTTTTGCAAAGAGGTACAAATTCAGAAGCCTATCGCCTCCGACAGGGAGTGAGCACTTCAAAATGACTCTCCTCTTTCTGATCTGCTGTATATCCATCAACATTTTGGTCTGTGCAGACTGGCTTGTTTGGATATGGCATAACATAGGGAATGTTACTTGATGCTGCAGCTAACATTTAAAGGAGAATGCACTTATTTTTGGCTTAATCACTACTGTCAATTGGGACCAAACATATCCAATTCAAATTTACTGCAGAACATGGAAGCCTCACAGACAATAAAGAATCCGTGGTGTTTGTTAAATGGGAAACACTGTGTCTCATGGTGTTACAAAGATGGGAAGAGCAGTGGGGAAAAAAAATTTAACTCTTTATTTTAGAAGAGTAATGAGCTTCCAAGTGTTAAACGATGCCCTCCCTGGTGTGTTCGTGAGACGGTATGTGCGTGTGTTTGTGTGTGTGTATGCTAATTTTTACAGGACATGGCTGTATTGTGGCAGTCAGCTTTACAAACCGATTCACAAAAAAAATGCAGCTTGGTTAAAGTTAGTACGCTCAATTTCAATAATGTTTTTATCCCCAAATGGGTAGCAGATTGTACAAGCATGACTCAAAAAAATATGCACAAGTTATAAGAATTAGGCAACAGTTTGAGAATAAAACCGAATTCCTCCTCTTTGCCCACAGAAGGCTTTCTCACATAATGAACAGGTGCAATTACCAGAGATCTCTGCTCGCTGAGATGGCAGAAGCCACTGTTTGTTGCTTTCCCCAGCAGCAACACAGGATATGATGATAAAACTGCGATCAGAAAGTAAAGCTCCATCACGTAGTAAAGTTCCCCTCTCTTAGTACGTCTCTCAAACACAAATTTATATCCCCACCCTCATGGCTTTTTCTTAAATTGACATTTATGCACCGAATAACATCATTATGAATTTTTGTACTACTTTATAGGCAAAAGCTGCAAAAAAAAAAAAAAAATTAGGCAACGTGTGTGAGTCCATGTGCTTACGCCATTATGTTAGTGCCAAAAGGCGTTAAAAACGGCAGACAGATTCCCTGTAATAGATCTCTGGGTTTATTATCAGCATGACATTTTAATGTGTGTTATTAAAATTATATTTTCAGGGTTGGGGTGGGGTTCAGGTGGAAGAATACTTTGGATTATTGCAAAAAAGTTGCACATAAAAATGATTTTGGTAACCTAGCAATGTCCTTGACACACTTTGGCACTGTAGAGTGTATCTGCTTAAAGAGACATATGGCTGGAATGGCAGAAGTCAGAATTTGAAGGGTATTAGTAAAACCATGTGGGGGAAGCTTGAACTGATACTGGCTTAGGCTAATTGTAGCTCTTCCCTGATTTCTCATGCTCCAAATCCATAAGATACTTTCCATTTTCTGAGGTGGTTTTAAACCCCATTAAAACGTCAGAAAATCAGATTGAAAATAAATTTCCTTGCTAATTACGCCAGATAACATTCAAATGCTAATAGTGTAAGGTACAAACTTGACAAACGATCAATCCAAACTGCTAATCTGCTCCTGCGATTTGTTGCTGTTGAGTTAGACATTGCTGGAGTAAGAGAGGCAGGCCTTCCCAGAAAATCCGGAGTCCAGGTCTTGTCTTCTCAGCAAGGTCTTGCCTTTCATAGCCCTACAGCCTAGTCCTGCAGCCTTCCTCATTGGTTTTACTTTCCATAAACCCCGATGACTACTTGATATTTCTTGGAGTTATTATTTGTTCATTGTATTTCTCTCCTTTTTACTAAAGTATGAGCTCTGTCCCTCAGAGAAGGAGCCTCCCCTTATTGATCTTCTTCCTTCCTATCTGCCTGACACCTATGAGACAGTCACTAAAAGTGTGTAAAACAGGGGTGCCAAATTAATTTTCACTAGGGGCCACATCAGCCTTGAGGTTGCCCTCAAATGGCCAAATGTGGAGCTCCTTGCTCCTAGTTAAGGAGTAGTTACATTTATAGAGTCCTAACATGACATTCGGCCCCTTGAAGGCAACCACGAAGCTGATGTGGCCCCCGGTGAAAATGAGTTTGACACCCCTGGTGTAAAATGAATAAATGTGACCTATATGATGTCCTTCTCAAGCCTGGTCTCCCAGACATTCTCAGCTTCTCCTTGGGATGGCCTTGCATCACTTTACTGGCACTTTGTGTCAAGTTTTCTGTAAAGTACCGTTTTATTAATGACAAATATTTTCACAGGGTGCTAATGCTGGTTTACAGAGGTTTTATTTAACTAGGGAAAAAATGAGCTTAGAACTTCCTTAATATTTATTCTACCGTATTGCTACCTAAACTTTTTCTTGAATAAATAATTTCATAATCGAGGCTTAGATAAAAAAAAAATTGAATCAAGCCAATCCATGTAACCTAGAAAACTTGTTGACATTTAGATACAAATAGCAATTGTGAGACTACCTATAATTCACCTTCTGGATAACAACATTAACCATGCTAGGCTTTAAAATAAAAAAAAATATCAAATTGTCTGTAGTACTTTTCTATTCAAGGTTAAACATACTAACTACTTTAAACAACTATTTGAGAAAGTTATTTTTCTTTAAGATCAACTCCTATAGTACTGGGGTCAGTGAGAGAACGAGAGGTGTGTTACTGAAAGGAACCCAGAATGAGTCATTGTTCTGAATGTGTGTACATCAGAGGCTCCTCAAAGCCTGCCTGGCAACCTGGTTTTGATGTAAGTTTGTTTTTATCTGTGGTGGGGAGCGTTGATATTTAAATCTGCATTAACTACTTTCCATAATGAATAAAAAGTACATTAAACTTGATATGTGGCAAATCAATTTTGGCAGACAGCAAAAAGTCAAGAAGTTGTTTCTGTTTTTCAAGTAGAAACCTTCTGTTTAAGACAGTAAAAGATTATCGAGAAGAGTAATCAGTAATAGAAATCATCAAGACTAGTGCAATGATAGGAATAGCTATGGAATCAGTGAGAGGCATAGGGAAAGTTCCTCCTTTTTAATGTTCTGAAAAATTGGGTGCAATCTAGTCTTCCTTACTAGAACTGCTCCATCATTCAGAGTTATTTATTTTCTCAGTCTGTCAATATTTAGAGTTAAGCTTGAAGAATCAACAAATTGTAAGATCTGAAATGTTGAGAAATCGTTCATTAACCCAAGAAACATGGAGTTCCTATCCACCCACCACGCTGCCAACAGAGTGACGTTTCAAAGGCAAATCTGATCTTTCCCTTCAGAAAATCATCTTTGAATGATTATTTATTACCTTAAGGATGAAATTCAAACTTCTCACCATAATATAAAATATTTGTAATAGTCCGATTTCTACCTGGTTTTGGATCCTCTTTCACCAACCTTCTCCTCTGACCCTTCCTGACTGCTCCCATCCTTGTTCAATTGCCCTCTTACTTCCTTCTCTATTCCAGAATGGACAACGCTTCATTACTCACATATCCATGCTCCGAAGTTGCTGTTCTCTCTTTCCGAATTAGTCTCTTTCCACTCTTTCTGGTTTACAAGGTGAACTCCTACTCTTCCATCAAAACCCAGATCAAATAAAGTTTCCCTGTGTAAACCTTAACCCATCTGGATTCCCATTTGGGCTTTCCTCCCTGTAAAGTCATCATACTGCCAATCAGACTGTCTGCATTCACTTAGCATTCACTACTTATCAGGCTTGCGAAGGAACTAGTACCGGAGATATATCACTGAATTAATTAGATAAAATTTTCCAATCTCACGGAACGTACCTTCAAGTTGTATACACAGAAAATAAGTAAGAAAAATAATCTCCATAAAATATATTTCTCCACCATATATTGTATAACGTTATGCCATATAATTTTTTGGTTAGATTGTGTAAAGTTCTAGGAAAAAACTAAAGTAAGGAAGATGTGACACATGGGAGGGGTGATTAATATTGCTGGTATTGTGGTGAGGACAGAGCTCACCAAGGAGAGATTCTGAGCAGAGATATCTAGTAATCACATGTTAATAGGATGTCTTTCCCAGGAGTCTTCAAGCTAATTTTTCTGAGGCTTTGTCACCTCTTTGCCTCGCCCAGAACCCAGCAAACAGATGGAACTGGGACTTAGGAAGACATAATTCTGTGCAAAGTTAAAGATTGTTAGAGCAATTGGTGAAATGCTATTATTTATTTCTGACTCTTGGAACTTCAGTGCTAGACATAGACCCAGTGAAGCTTGTAGCTTTTAATGCAATCACTTACACAATAACACTAAAGAATAACCATGTGTCTGACAGAATGCCTTCTAAGCAGGCGAATTACTCTATTGCCATACAGGAGAGAATGATCATGGTGTATCCACATTAAAAATACCTTCAATAAGGCCTTATTAATATAAAAATAGATCATCTTTCTAGTTCCAGGCACTCTCTTTGATTTTGAAATATTATACAGATACATTAGTATTTTTCCTTCTAAAGGGTATCCTGTCCTCCATTTCCAAACTTACAAACATCCTTTATGAGAACTTTTTTCTTTCCAAAAAATACTAGTGATATCCATGATTTCCACAAAAAGCCCAGAAAAGAGTCTGTTGATACTTGAGATCTAGCTTACAATTTTCAAGAGTATACGAATCATCACAATTGTCTAGGATGCTGTTATAGACAATGAGTGAAATTCCGCTCTTAGACGAACATGTAGCCCACAGTAAGTCTGGTGGCATTTGGAAATATAAATTCAGAGCTGTCTCCAATTCTTCTGTACACGTGCACTGTGAAGAATTTTGGATAGGCCAAATATGAAATAGGATTTATTTCCGATGATTAAAACTATTTTCAATGTTCAATAGTTCAAAACAATGTAATTTTTCATGTCAGCAAACTGGAAACAATTTACATGTTAAGACTCTTAAAAAGTAGAGTTGACAGAAATAAAGGATAACAAAGGTTCTGTTAAAGTCTGTGTTTTGTGCAATTTTAATAATGGTTCTTGTTACTCTGTTCAGGGCTATTTGGATCTACTGAATTTGTTAATTCTACATAAGGAGAACAATTCATATGCCTTTGGTTTAAATCAGGGCACTCTATGTGCTGTTATTTGTCATTAATGCAGGATGTAAGTGAGAAATTTTTCAGTGATTTTGGTGAAACAGAATTTGATGCAGAGGGATTTCTTGTCCCATTCTTTTATAATGCACTTGTTGCTTGAGACTAGGCATAGCCACGGCCAAGAAGGAAAAGAGGAGGTCATGGGGGTCTGAGGGTGGAGGTAAACAGCTTGATCATTTATTGTTTCAAAATAATTTCCAGAAAATTTATTACTTGGCATGTCAAGGGAATTATTTACCCTGGAGAGAGCCTCATGCCTTGATTTCTTTTGCCAGAGACTTCTGGAGTCTGTTAGATTTATCTGTAAGATTGTCATGTAGATGCTACATTTTCTCATGTCGTGACAGTAAGTAATAACGTGAAAGATCTCCATTCAAATTCAATGGTGTCTAAAAGCGACTCTTCAGACATTTAATGAGTAGCTACTATACAGGGTTTTATTTATTTTTTTAAGATAATGAAAATCCATGAAAAATATGACTTAAGACCTCTTCTCAATGAACTCCAAGCTAGAGGTAACAAGTGTACCAGTTAAAGAACAAAATAACAGAATCGTAAAGACAAAACCTGTCAGCTCCTAAATATTCTCAAGGAAGCAAAGGCTTTCTTCCCTTCATGTTCATGGGAAACAAATTGTCAATTGAAAAAAATAAAGTCTGATGAAAAAACAGACTCCCCCCAAAGTATAAAAACACAAAGCTACCTATTTTACCTTAGTAAATTAACATAATATAAACTTTTCGGTATTTTGATTTTTTACTAGAAGAGTTTCTATTTTTTTAAAATTATAGTTTTTTTCTACCTTTTTTATTAGGCTTGTCAAGTCAAATGTCAGAACAGAAAAAGAGGACTCTCTCTTCAATGATTACCTTCATTACACTCCCCCACTCCCAAGCTGGACACCAGCACTAGGTTCTTATGACATGAACAGAGGAGCCAGTCTCTCTAACCAACGGTGCCTTCCTTCAGGTAAATGAGGGGAGCATCTGAGCAACCTCTGCTCCTAGTGCCGTTAATCCTGCACCATACAGGTTAGCAGACGTGTAATGTGTAATCAGCTTGAACACCCTGCTGAGCGCTGCCCTTCCATTTTAGCATGCTGCCTTCCCAATAAAAAGTATTCATTTCCTTTAAATTTAAAGATTTTATTTATTTATTTTTAGAGATTGGGGAAGGGATGGAGAGAGAGAAGGAGAGAAACATTGGTGTGAGAGAGAGAAATATCAATTGGTTGCCTCTTGTCTGGGGACCAACCCGCAACCCAGGCGTGTGCCCTGACTGGGAATCAAACAGGAGAACTTTTTCTTTGTGGGGAAACACCCAACCAACTGAGACACACTCATCAGAGCCATTTCTTTTAAATTAAAAAAAAAAAGAGAGAGAGAGAAATAAAATTGACCAGTAAAACTTTTTTTTTTGGGGGGGAGAGGTAGGTATAATATGCTGCCATTGACGACAAACAGAATTCATATTAGGAAGATAGAGAAAAACTTAAATATCTCTTCCAATATCTCATACAGTAGATTATACCTCTAAAGTACCCTACTGTCCCCATCAAAACTTCTGAAAACTCTCACTTAGAACTCAGCACAGTGGCCCTTGTTTTTTCTAATCTTTGTTTCCTTGCCTTGCCTGGTCTATTCTTGTTCACTCTTATCCTGAGTGGCTTCTAATCTGTCTTGGTTTTCACTGGTTCTGCAGTTTAACCCTTATTCCAATCAGCAAAATAAAAGTGTAGACTGCCAGCTCCGCAAGGTACCTGCCCCAACAAAAAAGCAGTCTCCCTTCCTGGGGTACAAGAAACTGAAACCCCCATTTTTTGTTTGTCTCTGTTCTATGTGTGTTAAAGAGCAGCTTGTTTTAAACCTATTGATCGTAGTTTCCAAAGAGAAGAAAAGAACGCTACTCTAGGTTATGTGACTCTGGGGAATTTAGAAATCAAGAAAGAAAAAGTGATTCAACTGCAAGAAGATCCCTGCAGTTTTATGGACCACATGAAAGTGGTGTGTAAGAACACCCAAAATACTCTCTATAGAGTTTCACATAGTGAGGCACAAGATAGCTTAAATCATCCAAATGCAAATTACAATGATGCTGCTGAATATAATAGCTGGCTACATTTTAAAGTATATTATGTTATGGTATTTTATATGAACATGTATAAAACTGCAACTTGAGAATCTTATCCTCAGTAGATAAGACATGGGCACCAAAGAAAAGCAGTGCAGAATCTGAAATAATTTCACATTTGATTCCAGAGAAATATTTGGAAATTGCCTTTTTTTTTTTCCTGACCCTGTTGCCTAACAGAGTAACTCCAGACTCTCTTCCAGGCACACCAGACTCTCCAGAACATTGTCCAATCTATCTTCACAGCGCACTTCCAACACTAAATTGGTGTGCTTGATGTTACTAAATGAGCAATACCACCCACTCTTTGGTAACCCCCTTTGCTATCCCATTGTGTCTCTTTGCTTCGCTACTCTATTCGATTATCAAAATTTTATGAATCTGACCATTTGTGGATAATATCTGGCCCAGTGTATCATCCTGCCCTTCCCTTTAGAGATGAAGGGCCCAGGAGTACAGACTTGCTCAAGGGCACCCACCTGGGAGGGCTGGGCCTCACCTCACAATGCTGATGCCACTTCCGTGATCTTTTCCACTATTTGCACTATGTTTCCACCTGACAGCAGTGACAATGACGCCCGCTTTCTACTCTTCACTCCAACACTGTAAGCTGCATGGCATTTAAGGAGCATGTCCAACAGAATCTATTCTGACATGTAATGGACATTTAATCAATATGTATGAAAAAATGGATTGCTATCCCCAACAGAGAGCACATTACCCCATATCCATTGCTTGCTTTGGTCTCGGGTCTTGTTTTCTGTTATAGAGTATGACATAGTGGAAAGAACATGGACTTTGAAGTCTAATGAACTCAGGGTTTTATCAACAATTCAGTGAAAGAAGTGATATTTTCTTAATTTTATAGATGAACAAATGGAGACTTAGAAAGATTGAAGAGCAAGTGAGGGACTGATGCAGAATTGGAAGCAGGCATCCTGGCGAGCTGGCATTCCTGCACGTCTGTGCACTCTGTTTCCCTTGATTGAAACCTGAGCGAAAAGTGTGCCCTGAAGTGAGGTTTCTGTTTGCTTCACAGGGGTTAACTAGGTTAGCAAGAGGGCTCTTAAATGGAGTGTGTGAAATCATTACTTGATGCTCTCTCTACTCCTTCTAGTTAACAATTTGTCACCACGTTAATTCTATAAAGCCTCCTATTTATCTCCTACTGCTTTTTAAGTAATAATCAAATATAGGGTCCAGATTCAAGGGCTTGGAGAGATGGTTGACGCCTTTCGCGCATAGTGTTTCAATGTCAAGCAAGCTTACAAATTCTAATCCCTGAGATACATTGTTTTTCTCCTTGTTAGTAACTGTCCTTGGAATGCAAAGGGCCATGGAGCTCATCCACACTAACCATGAGCTGATAGCACTTGTCTTCTTCTCTCCACACATTAGAAGTTTACTGAGTAACATGAAATATACACTTTTACATTTATTTTTATTGATTATTAAGGCAGGACCTAGTCATAATCAAAGGGCCCTCTGCGGACTTCCAGGGTTCAAACTTTACTCAGCTACTTACTGGCTTGTAGCCTTGGGTAAAAAGCTTGTTTCCAAAGCTTGTTTCCTGTCTATAAATAACAGTAAGAATATCCCTCCTTTATGGAAGGGATTGTGAGGTTAAAATGAGATAGACCATTTAAAATGCTTAGTTTTAGTGCTCACCATATATTGAGCATGCAAGAAATGTTTATTATCATTATTAGACACATAAAGGAACACTTGCCAACTAAAAGTGAAAGAAAGTACTGCCTTCCAAAATTTATATTTTAAGATGATTATAAGATGTCTAATAATATAATATCAAGAAGAAAACCCCTGGGACTTAGAAGTCAGAGAATTACTAAATAATTTCCAGCTGAGCAATTAATTTAAAGCCAAGTTTTTCTCTTCAAGTTAATTATCATAGGTCAATGGCATTCTATGTTCCAGTGTTTGGATAGAATTTTGCTATCATAAAAGCAGAACACCTTTCATTCTTTTAAAAAATGTTTGATATTTTGCCAGTCATTGCTGAATTGAGTTGACCTAGAATTATTTTGAAAATAAATCCTGTGATTCTAAAGCATAAAAACCTAAAAAAAGCACTCCAGAAGGTGTTACTCACATT
Organism: Micronycteris hirsuta; assembly: GCA_004026765.1. Lineage (NCBI taxonomy): Eukaryota > Metazoa > Chordata > Mammalia > Chiroptera > Phyllostomidae > Micronycteris > Micronycteris hirsuta. The sequence goes on along the minus strand of PVJI01002923.1, from coordinate 60,646 downwards.
GGTTATATTCCTAAAAATCCCTGATTCTTAGTTCAATGGCAGTCAAAAGCCTAGGAAGGCAAAAATCTATGAATCATTAATGTAATGCAAATTGATATTTTAAAATCCTCACCTGAGAATATATTTATTGAATTGAGAGAGAGACAGACAGAGGGGAAGGGGAGAGAGAGAGAGAGAGAGAACGATGTCAGAGAGAAACTTCCATCCGTTGCCCCCCATAAATGCCTGGCCTGGGGATTGAGTGCAAAACCGAGGTATGTGCCCTGACCAAGGATCAAACCCATAACCATTTTATGTACTGGACGATGCTCCAACGAACAGAAACACCTGGCCAGGGCTGTAATGCAAAATGTGATGGATTCGCCACATAAAGCCTGTAGAAACTGCCACATGTAGCCTCAAAAAAAAAACATCACACTGCATTGCCTTAAATCATTGAATAGCTTCCCATGGCTCTTTGGATAAATATTAAAACTTTAACTCAGCCCATACGACTCTCCAAAGCCTCACCCCTCTTTCTCACCTTCCCAGCTTCCTATCATACCCCCTCCTCTTCTGCCCTCTCCTCACCACCCTGCACCAGCTACGGTGGCTCTGAACACTCCTCACGGCCCTTCTGCACACCCTCTCCCCTCAGGCTGGAGTTCACATCCAGCCACTCCTTCCCCACCCCACCTAGCTCTACCTTCAGTCCATCCTGCTCGAAAGGAGATTTTCTCAGGACGCCTCCTCTGGCCGTGTTCATCAGATCTACCACTTGCATTCGTGCAGTCGTGCCTGGTGACTTGGAGGTCTCTCCATAACACTTCCTACCAGTTTCTACCTATGGAAGGGATGACTTTCTCATCTCTCTTCTAACCGTAAGCTCCTTGGGCATACAGATGTCTTCCATGTTCACCAGTGTTTTCCTGCATCTAGCAAGTAGTGTGCTCTCAATTAATATGGTGGAATAAAGACAGAAAACCACAATTTTAACATAATTTTAAAAAGAAAGCAAAAAGTCTTCTTAAGTAAAAAATAAAGCAGTTAGCATGTTTGGTCACACATGTGATTTTTCAATATTTAGGAGTGATTTTCCAGCAACACCTCATTGAGTTCCAGGGTTGCCGTTTAAATTCCCAGGGCTCACTTCAGCTGTTTCTGGGGCCTCCCATACCCACATCCCCACCAAACAGAATCATCCTCTCTTGGTACTTTTCCACTACATTTTCTTTATTGCACAATTCATGAGCAAAGCATTCAGAGAATAAAAAAAATTGAAAATCAGTGATATAGAATGCAAACATGTAATGATGAATTATTTTGTTTTTAAATGTCATAGCAAGCTGCCTTTGGTGAACTTTGCTGGCTGGCATAATGTTTCAACTTAAACTTGACTCCCATCTGCAGCCATGCTCTCTTGTATCCGCACCTGACAGAAAACACAGGTATCATCGTCTGTTTCTGCTTTCCTCTCAACTATCTCTCTCCCTTCGTGTATGCAGATACTGCAGCAGTGCCTCTGATGCCCAGAGGAAAACAAGCAAGTCCCCAGCATGGCATTTAAAAACGCTACCGTTATTTTCACTTACCATTCCAGTTTCCTTTCCCTCCCCTTGAGCTTTATATTTGAATTATGAAACATACCGTTTTTTCCATGCCTGCGCCTGGGTACTTGCCACTCTGTCTTCTCAGAATGTGCTTTCTCTGCCTGAAAAATGCCCCCAATTCTCTCATGAACCAGCTCAAACTTACCATTTGCTTTTCTAGTCTGGATAATTTACCCAAACCCCTACGACATAGGGCTCTCTAGTTTTCCCCTCACTATTGGCCTTAACACACTGAACGGCGCTTGTCTGTCTGCTTTTCTGGGCTATACTGCCTGCCTAAGGATCTCCTTAAATAAAGACCCTGCACTTTGCTGTTGTGTTCCTGCTTCTCCATCACTGCCGCTCATAACAAATTTACACTGAAGGTGTAGAAGAAAAATTCAAATCCCCTTAAACAATTCCTTGGCACTTAAACATTTAATATTTATGATTTCAACTCATTGTGAGATTCCCCAAAGTGTGTGCCATATGGAACTCTGCTGAATCCCAAACAAAATAGTGCATGCAGGGAGACTACGGCCCATAAACACCCGTTAGCTGGTTAGAGTTTAGTCAACTACTCTGAGTTCAGCATCAAACAGTTTTGCTATTTTTATGTTAAGTAATTTTTTTATTATGACAGTTTTTTAAACCCTCATCCGAGGATATGCCTATTGATGTCAGAGAGAGAGGAAGGAAGAGAAAGAGACAGAAAGATAGAGATAGATAGATGATAGATAGATAGATAGATGATAGGAAACATCGATGTCAGAGAGAAACATTGACTGGCTGCCTCCTGAACCTATCGACCCCAACCCAAGGCCAAATCCACAACCTAGGTTTATGCCCTGACCTGGTATTGAACCTGCAATCTTTTGTTACATGGGGTAATGGATGCCCCAACCAACTGAGCCACCAGGCCAGGGCATTATGATAATAATTTTCAATTTCAATTCCTGTGAAATAGACTGGGAATTCTGTGGACTTCTTTTAATTCATAAAGGTAAAGAACAAGGAAAGTGATTTTCTCCCTGCACAGCTCAACAGGGTTCGCGCTGGTACAGGTTAAGATCCCTGTTTCTCAAAGTATGTTCCAACTCATTAATCCCTTGGGATTCTGAACAAAAATGCCACAATGAGGTATGGTAAGGAACTCTGCATTCTGGCCCTACATGGAGGCTTGTTGCGTACACCAGCATCTTAAGGGCCCTGAGAAATTCTTCATTAAAGAAATCTGTTTTTCCTTATTTAGTGCAACACTCTTAAGCCCATTTGATTGTGGAGCTCCATGAACAGAATAAGAGCTCATTGTGGAAAAGCTGATCTTGATCATCAGATTCTCAACTCAATGTTTACCTTTTGATTGCAGTAGGATGGGCACATGCAAAGGGGAGGTCCGAAACAAGTATTTGGGACATTTGTATTGTAGGTCTACATAATTAAGAACAAATTATTTTAGATGCCTTTTTTGCTTATTCTTTGGCATGACATATAAAATTGCTTAATTTTTTTCTTCTCCATGATAATTAGGCATAAAATAATAAATAATTCCTTTGTAACATGTTGTTAATGGGATAAATCAAAATGATTATTTTGAACATCAGAGTTTCTTTTCTACACTAAGTTTGGTAATCTTGTGAGGTAGTTATTTCAAAGGCACAGCTCTTAATTTAAAGTTAGAATGTATCACTTTAAGTTTCCCTGTGTTAAAGTTCATTTTCAAGGGTGCGCGCACACACATTCACAATCAAGAAGGCTAAATGAAAAATTCTTAAATAGCTTATAAGACAAGCGCAAAGCATGGTTGAATGGATACCTACATGCATGAAATAGTTTGCATCTGACAATTGATAACTCTGTAAGTCATGTGAGAGTCAGTCCAGAAAATAAAGGAAAGATAGAATAACTATCATTGAAAAACTCTATATTGAAAAATGTATTTTCTGAAAGGATTGATGTTTCTTGTATGTAATGCCAACAAATTAGAGCCAACCCCCCAAAAAAAAGTATTTATAAAATTATAGAGATCTGTGATGATCAATTTAGCAATAAATATAAGTCCACTTTCTAGATGAATTCAGCTCATACTACTCTGGCACAGTTTACACTGCAAATGTGCAAGTGGAAGTTACCACTGGGCTACCGCTTGATAAGTAGCAAAAGATGGAAGTATCTGAACACTTAGGTTGTCACCTTAAAACAAACTGTCACACATTTTTCTTCACACATTTGAAACCCAACTTATCAACCTTAACAAGTGTTGTTATCAAAAGAATTTTGGTGCCTTTGTTCTTTTCCTTTTGCAAGTAAATTACACTTTTAGGATTTATTAAGACAAGAAACAATTTTTGAATAGCAGGTCAAAACTCTCTACGGAAAAATTCTCATTACTTTCTAGCCTGAAGCAGTATTTACCACGCAATGTATCCATCTTTTTCCTGTTTCTTCTATATCTATATTTCCCGAATCTTGTTTCTGTGCCTAATGCTATAACATTGCAGCAGTTTGTTCAAAGCAACACTCTTATTTTTGCTCTTAGCCGGTGCTATACAAACCCTGATCAATTATTGAAGTAGAAGCCCTGAAGTAACACAACCATTACCACAGCAGGCGGATAAAAATGGAACACTTTCAGCTACAGTATATTTACTTTGGAATTTCAGCAAACAAACCAACAAGTTAAACTACCTTGTCTTTCACTTTGCTCGATGTACTAATATTTCCTGCTTTTTTCCAAGTCTTTGTCTTCATAAAGCAAGTCTTGGAAAATTCCAGGTTTTTTTTTTTTTTTGAATTGTTATTACCTTAACATTTATGCAAAAGATCCCTGCAGCAGGGATGGGATGAGCTTACATGAGCTAACATTATGTCCTGGCGAGAGCAGCCAGGCATTTGATAAAGTTTGCCCATGCGTCGTCTTCATACGGTAAAAACACCACGAAGCGCCCGTGCTGATGCTCACAACGACAAACAGTGTCATGGAGGAAAGCACTCGTTAGAGCTTTCCAGAAAAGTCAAATGAGAGGTGGAGAAAATGTCTCATGAAAGGCAACCGCTGATGACATTTGGACATTTTTCTCTTCCCTCTTTTCTGCTCACTCCATTACTCACAAAGGATTACCCAAGATGTTGTCATTTTGATTTTAAAACTGTTCCCTTATGTAATTACATGGAATGTATCTTATCAGGTTGTCAGGGAAGGCTAACTTGCATCTGCCGCCTCGATGTAATGGCGCACTTTTCTTTCTTATTTTTGTTTCAAATGTCTGTCCTGGGTTGGAAGGACTAAATGATAGTGAAGAGTCGCTTGAAGTGTCCCAAAGTTTTTATAGGTACCAGGCAGTCCAAAAAAATTGGTAGTCACACCCCAGAACAGGTATTTGACGTTTATTCTTTCATCCCCTGACGTGTGGGGAGAGAGTTCCAGCAAGTCTGTGAGAAGTAGCTACGGACAACGGAAGAAATTGCTTTCAAGTGTTATGCGTCTGCAAACCCACTCTGAGCCCCTCTCTGCCAGCCAAGCAAAAAGCAATCATCTAACCTCTAAGTACCAAAGGTGAGCACATTATGAAAAACACTTTCATGAATTCATAAGTATGTCATCAAAGCCACTTGAAGCACTTTGATATTTGAATAGAAAAAGCCACGAATAAAAAGGCCATATGCATTTGGTCACTTTCATTATTTAGGATAGTTTATCTCAATGTCTTGTTATGAAGCGATGTTCATCTTTTCCCTCATGTACTCTTCATTTGTGAATAGGCCTATTAGATACAACATAAGCATAAAATAATACCTCAACTGAAATATATGACAGATAAAAATCTTATCAAACATTTTTAAAATATGAGCGTATTTGTACTTCTAGCATTATGAAAGCCAGTTATATCTCACCATCACGGCAACAGAAGGAAGGCTTTTTTATTCGTTCCAGGCTTCTGCTAGTGAACCGGCAACAATGTCACATTATTATTAGTTTCCTTTCCATCTACTCACTTCAAAGGGAAGAAATAATGTACAATATTTGTATGCCTAGTTCTATGACATTCCTTTCTTTGTTTGAATTGATATTGTGACCTAAGTGTGGTATAAACGGGCGGGTGGGGGGGTTACAATTTTATTTATATCCTAGGTTGACGGAAAGAGAGATGGTCCATTTATTGCCTCCAACGTCTGCATTATTATTTTTAGGGCTTCGTGGAAGACAGCTCATGAAAGGTAGCTTGTACGACAAGAAATATAATTTGAGAAAAAGTGAAGAAAGGGCTTTCTAGAAATGTATGCTTTGTGAAACTGTTCTTTATTTAACATGGCTCCGGATAGCGGAAACAGACTGACTGAATTTATGAGGTGTGAAGCTTATGTCTTATAATGATTAACATTAGAATCACAATTTAAATCTGAGGTCAGATTGAAAAAATGATATTAACCCTTCCACTACTGTCAAAATATCTCCCTTATTACTCCAGAAGATGTTCTTATCCTTTCTAAGGTGGCTACATATTTCAAACTCTTTTCTCCTGTGCTTTTTAAGGATATATTTGGTTGTTGTTGTTTTAGTGTCAACATTTCTTCTCAGAAAGTTTAGCTGGATGAATGAGAGATCTGTATAAACCTTGCTTCAATCTGATTGTTAAGAATTTCACTATTTATGCTTTTATTCCTTTATCAAAGGAAAAATCCAAACCATTTATTGACTGATGGCTATGCATTGTGGCTTCTGACAAAAGAAATAATGCACAGGAATCTGTTCTTGTGCTGAAGAGTTGATAGTCTACTAGAGGAGACAGACAGGCAAGCTCGTATTCACAGTTACAAAAGAGGAGGGCTGGGAAGAGGAGTGGGGGCATGAAGAAATTTTCACTGATGTGCATGGCCACAAAAATAAAACATAATGAAAATACACTGCTAAAGTGTAATTCCAAGGGGGAAGGGAATACCTGTTTACAGCTCTTGTTTGTGAATGGGTTCGAAGTTAGCAAAGTTCCTTCATTCACATCTGATCCTCCTACCCAACTCTGCCACAGGTATTATTTCCCTCCATATGGAGCTGACATAAATGGGTAGATGATCAACTCAAAGATCCGTAGCTTATTAAGGGCAGAGTGAGAACATCAACTTACAATGCAAACCAAAGAAATGATGTCTTTAAGGAAAAAGTGTCTTGGGTTTAGCAATAGTTACTTGTATATCCTCATAAAGAAAACTAAAAAGAATATATATACATACATACATACATACATATATACACACACACACACACACACACACACACATTATAGGCTATTACATTTATTGTGCAAATAAATTCTTTCCCTATGATATTCAAATTGATCTGGGGACATTGACAGTTGCCAAACACATTATTTTAGAAATGGAAAATTACAACTGATCCTGTGTATATTCACTGCTTAGAGGAGTCTTCTAATATATCACCTATGGAGAGCTAAAACCTTGAGGACAAATTGAATTAGAAAAAATTCATAATTCTATTTGGATAATATCTTAAAAATGCTTAAACAGTATAGCAATATTGTACATATGCTCCTTCAAAACTCTGAAGGCATGATTCACTAAGTTTCATAGCCCTTACATAATGTCCCCAAAAGCCAGAAGAATAAATAGCCTGTATTCAGCTGTAGGGTAACAGGGACTTAGTAATCATATGTGGCTACTTATGAAATACTTATACATTTAACACATATATGATTATGGATATGTCATATATTTGTCTACAAAGTGCGACTTGAGAATTTTATTTCTATTATACAAATTTATTTTGTATATTAACACTTGATGAAAAATGGTAGCATAGTAAAATTATATATTTATAAAAATCTTTTGGGAAGGAGCATTGAAATATTAACCTTACACTATATTATTTATAGTTATAGATCTTGAGGGCGATTTTTACTTAAGTACTTCTCTTGTACTTTCAACACATGGATACTAAACTTCTACATTTAATATCAACTTTCTTTTTTTTCCTTGAAATTATTCTTAATCACCAGGCACTTTCCTTTAAAATATGTACTCTCATAACTTTTGTAGTGTTTTGCAATTAAAACTCTAAGATAGAGATTCTGCTGCTAAATTAGGCATGTGTGGTGTGTGCAATTGTACATAAATAATGTGTATTTTATATATATGAATATATTATTTCCATATAAATTGACAAGTTTTATAGGATATAGGCATAACTTTATGTATTGGTTTTATATGACAGTGTAACAAGTTGTCATCAACTTAGCAGTTCAAGACCATATACATTTCTTATTTCAGAGTTTCCACGGGACAAGAGTTTAGGCACAGGTTAGTTGAGCCCTCTGTTCAGAATTACATTGGGTGTAATAAAGGCATCAGATGAGGTTATCATCTCTTCAAGGCTCAGGGATCCTCTTGGCAAAATTCATTTCCTTCTGGTTGTGGGCTGAGGCCCCTATCTCCTAGAGATGCGCTCCTGTCCGTGGGCCATTCACAGCATAGCGGTTTGCTTCAAGGCCCGAAGGAGATCGTCACTCACGTCCAGACTCTCTCACAGAGGGCTCACCTGATTAAATGAGGCCCACCCAGGATAAGCTCCTTTTTGATGAAAGTCAACTACACTGAGGCCTAAATTATACCTGCAAAGTCTGTTCAACATTGCCATAAAACATCACTAAATCAAGGGAGTGCCGTCATCACTTTTGTCATATTACGTAACAGTCATGGGTGGAAGACCAGGAGGCAGAGATCATGAGGGGCTTCTTAGAATTTGCCTACTACCCTATATCTTATCTGACCATAGTAAAGTTGTTGCTTAAACATGGGTAAGGACAAGGTTGTATCATTCAGAAATCAAGGGCAACCTTAGAGCAAAAACAGTACGAAGCACATTGATAAGCTGCTTTTATTATTATCACAGGGGAGAGAAATAAAAAATGCATATCCTCATAAATAATATTGAAACATAATCTATGATTAAATGTCAAAATAGGCGGCATATAAAATGACACAGGACATTAATCATTTGAAATGAGCTTTAATTGTTGGAGAAGGCCCCATTAAAGAGGAGATTTAAGCTGGACCCTAAAAGATACAAAGCGTTAGCTGAATGGAACAGAGACGGGAACTGCAGCCTATTAGGCTGTTCATTATTCCTTCTCAGGAGTGACGTGGACAGCAAGGCAGAAAGAAGAGAGCTTGAATTCCAGGTCTGTCGGTGTGTAGCTGTGTGGCTCTAGGTAAGTTCTTTGAACTCCTCGAACCTCATTTTCCTCACATTAAAAAAAAGGTAAAAACTTACTTACATCATAGCTATTAATCAAAGAATAGGAACTCAGATTTCTGGATTGCTTACTCACAGGATAACAAAAAGAATATAGTAACAACAATATTAAGTAAGAAAATGACTTTGAAAACTACAGAGTAAGTGCTATAAAAATGTAGGTATCTCATATCATTAAGTTCCCCAGTGATGTACTTTCCTCGGTTAAATATCTATAATGTGCTGCCTTAAAGTATCTGCCATAATCAATGTGCCAGCAACTTTAAAAACACTCTGAACAAGGAGGACAAAGTCTAAATATCAGGAAACCTAACAGCCAGTGTGGGTGACATGGAGGGCCACGGTTGGCTTTTGTTTTCTCTTTTGTTTGTCATTATTCTTATTAGTAATGTGTTTGTGTTTAATAAATAGTGGATATAATAAACTTTCATGGAATAAGTCCATTATATGAGCAAACCAGTGATTTAGGTCTTAAAAATACACCCAACATACAATCAGTACATCACAGACATTCCTCCCACTGAATTGCAGATATACCTCCCCCTGGACAGAAGCTCCTAGTGAGCTTTTCTTACATGAGTATACAATAGCTCAAAGTTGCCAAATAAAGGATTTAATATCTCTATGTGATTACTTGGTTTATAAGCATCCCAAGTTTTATTTCATATTTTATCTTTGGCAGAGAAGAACAACCAAAATAAAAACTAGATTTCGCCTTTGATTGCAAACAAAGCTTCCACTTGATAATCATTGTAAGTAAGGTGACAAGGGAGGACTCAGAATATTTATTGAATTGTGAAGAAGAAATCTGACAAACAATATATTTAATCATTTTCCATTTATCATCATCACCCTGTGACAGGATATAAAAACAATTGTGCTAAAATAAGGTGTTTTGTTGAGGATGAGACTCTAGAGTGTTTAAAAAAAAGATTTGTATTTGAGTAAATAAAATTCTGCAGGAACCAGAAATTGAAGAGTATTTGAAGAAAATGCTCTGAACTGTGGTAACTGATTACTCTTCATTTATAATGTCTCTTTCAAGCTGTCTCGAACATACGGTCCAAGAAATTTTGAGTCAAGATAATACACAGCTAGAGAGATATACCAACTTTTAACTTAACTACATGTGAAATGAATTTTCAAAGTTGTCTAGGTAAACGGAAACTGGTATATATTTAGCTGGCTTTCCTCGTTGACAGTTACATCTCTGAGGCATGTGAAAAGATGAGATTCATAAGAAATAATAAAACCTCGAGATTGACTAGTAACCATTCTTTCCAGCCGTGACCTCTGACCCGTCGTGCACATGCTGCAGAATAGATCGAATTTTGAATATTCATTATAATCCTGTTTTTTAAAAAAATACATTTTAATGTCACACAGAAACAAAAGCTGTTCACGGGCCACAGCCTAGTCACTTAGGTTTACCACACAGTGATGAAAATTCATCAACATGTCAAGAGATCTGTATTTACCAAGTTTGATGAAGAAAATCTGACAAATACTATTTAAGATAAGTGGCATTTTTCCTAATTGTTTTCATATGGATGAATGAAAATCAAGTGCCCTGGTACTTTGATAAAATGCTAAAGTGCTTAGAAATTCTTATTTACAAAATGGACGAACCTACAAACAGAAGGTAAGATTACGGCTTCAAAACCAATATATACATTTTCCCAGCTAAGCTTGTATAACACAGAAAAGAATATACCAGTGAATGCTTAAACCTGAGCTAACAAATTCAGTTTAACTCTCTCTACCTTTCCTCACTAAAAGGCAACAAAAATAAGTATTAGGTTGCAAAGTAATAAGTATTTCTGCCATGGAGAATATCTCAGTTGTTCTGTGTTGGTGGGGGCCATCAAAGACAAACATAAATCATTTTAGCAGGTAATTCACCTCAGGAATTAAGTATGTAAACTCTAAAGAAAGCCATGGAGAATTTTCCCAGTCCACACAGATTGTGTTATAATTTCAAGAAAGAAGAAAATATGTTAGGAAAACAAAATGTAAAACAGACAAATATTAACCTTAGTGAATTTTGTAACTAAGGAAAAAAATGATCACATTTTTAGTCTGTGTTCTCCCTGTAGTTTTATGTGCGGGTGTGTTTCTATGCATGCATGGTGAATTAATAACACAATTTAAAACCAAAGAACCATAGACCAAACTAATAAAAGGTAAAGCTAAGATGTGAACCCCAGGTCTGTAAGATGGCATAACACATGGCTTTGGCCTCTCCTCCATCTTTATATCTCTTCATATAGATTTCCAAATGAAATTAGAAAGCACTTTAAGGAAATCCTGTGATCTGAAATGCATTTATACATGACCCATTGTATGCCTAGCTATAATTTTTTAAATTATAAAATATAATAAAACAGAACAAAACAATGAATCATTTCTGAGATAAGACTGATTTCCAATCTGAAAAAAAAAATGTCCTCACACTCATGGACATTTCATTCCTTTCTGAGATATATGCAGTTTTGCCTGCTGAGCAATGGCCATTGTCAAGTACAAGTCACTTCCTACATTCATAGGCTCTTCCTCAGACATCTCAGGGGGACTAGAGAGAGTTACAGAGCTGGTAACTTCTACAATATTTAATTGATTAAAATTTTAAAATTATAAATAATAAATGTATTAGCTTCTTTTTGTTAATAAAGCAGCCCCTTCTCACTTAAACAATGGATTTTCTTGGCTGAGGCAACATAGCTTCTCCTAAGTGCCTCAGTAAGTCTAACAGAAAGAAACTGCCTAAGAGTCCAGCCATGGAGAGATCCCAACCTGGCAAAGGTATTTCAGAAAGCATGGAGTTTGGGAAAATGAACATAAGCATATAAACACTGGCAATAAAGGAAGAAATATTCTAAATAGAGTGATTATAATTTATCTTTTACCTACTTTTGGAAGATGTTGGTAGGTCCCCTGCAATTCTACTAAGAAGACAATTATAATGGATGTCTCTCTATGTTCATTCTGTACCTTTTCCTTTGGGGAAAATATCCTTTCCCCTCTCAGTCCTGGGGGTCCAAGCCCTTCTCCATAAATGGCCACCAGCCCTAGGTTGTGGGGGGTAATTTTTATTTCTTTTCTCATAATATAGGTTCAGGGAAGAGGATGTAACCACAGCCAGGCCAGTGAGAAGCCCCCTCAGGACTTTTTGCCGGAAACAGTCTCTCCTATGCTGATTGCCTGAGTGCTGAGATTCCCATCAATGTGAACCATCTACAAGAGCAACCCTTTTCAAAACTAAAACTAACAAACAGGAAAAGAGGAGAGGGGCATATCAGTTCATTCCCTTTTGTGATTACACAAGTCTAAGTTGAGTAGACGTCAGTTGCAGCCTAAAGGCCCTTATTTCCCACAAGTTAAGGTTGGACTGAGGCACTTAGGTGGAACCTGTGTTTATACAATTTATATAACCTTGAACATCTTGTTTCTGGTGCTCCAGGCCATTGTCCTCTTACATACACAAGATCACTCTTCTTCAGGGAGAGTACGAAGGGTAGTGGAAAAGTGGTAGTGACCCCACCCCCGGCTGCAAGGCATGCGGCGCCCTGGTGTGCCCATTGCTGTCCAGACTGAGGCAGCTGTGTGTTCCTCCTACAGTGAGCGGAGACTGAGGGGCTCCAGGCACAGCCCTTGTGCAGTGAGGTGCTGCTGCTCCCGGGCAGAGCTGTACTCGGGAGCAGTGGTTTCATCTCACCAGGTAAATATGTAGTTACTTGTCAGAAGCTTTGTACCCTCTGCTGTACTATGACCCTAAAAAAATATCTTTTTTGTCTATAAAACCTCAGAATCTTTCACCTTAGGGCCTTTAATGCCCAACTCCACTACCCGCCCCCTTCCCCAACAGACTGCAACTGCTCAATACCAAGAATGCATAGCTCCCCTCTTTCTGCTCAGAGAATGACCCCAGACCTCCCTGCTTAGCCTCACCTTCAATTCTTTCCTCTGGTCTTTTCTGCCAGACTTGAATCTTACTGATTCCCTGAATCCTCCCATTCTATTGCTCTGTCTCAATGATTACTCTCTAGGCTTGTAGCCAAGTGACTTCTGAGTGACTCTCTCTGCCCAGACTGGCAGGCCCTGGCCCAGTGCTGTGCTACTGAAGTTTACCATAGGCTCTCTGGGAAAGAAAGTCCTGGCTCGTAGCATTCACTGATTTCCACCATGGCCTATTTCAGGCTAGCGACATGATGTCAGAAAATGTGGAGTTGGGAAAAGCGCACAGTGGCAATCATCTCTGCAGCCAGCTCCAGCCCACCGCCTTCCTGGCCTCTTCTTTGTCTGCTAGGAGGTGGGGTATGGGAAAAGGAAATCGCTGCAGTTAACGAATGCTAACCAGGTTATGTATTTTCTATTAGAAGCTTCTAAGTTTTGGTTATTGGCCACAGTTCTAATTATCCTTTATCGGGCCCATCTGTCTACCTCCCAAGAACGGGGTAAAGAGAGAAGAGAGGCTTCACGTTTGGGCTATAAAAAGCACACAATTATACTAACATTTATTATAATCCATTTATGAAAAAATAGTAGGTAAGTAGAAATATTTGTATTTTATAGACTAATAAATAGCAAATTTTGGTCTATTAAAAGTGACAGCTGAAGACTATTTATATTTCTACTGGATGCAGTGGAATCTATGCAGAGTGCTGCTGATGCAGCCTCTTCCTCCCCTTTGAAACGCCCGACTCCCAGTGAGGTGTATATTTAGCTACCCACCTGTTATTTATTATTTTTGTTTACAGAAAACCATAAGTGCACAAAACACATAAAAGGCCCTACAAAGATGAGTTTTCTAATCTAATTAGAAATACAATACCTTGGGCAACAGACAGAATGTGCAATGAGATGGAAATATTTTTATAGAGCAGATTGAAAAAGAGTTTATAAAAGAAGAAAAGTAAATAGAAGGGAATAACTGGTTTAGGGTACATAGAATATAAAATATGGGAACAGAACTTAAATACATTTTAAACATATAAATTAATAGCATTAGGTAAAAGTGGGATGCAATAAAGAAAAACCATGTGATACACAAGAAGGAAGTGAAAGGGGCCGAATGGAAACAGAGTAATCAAAGAGCATCAAAAATCTGTGTTAGCAAACAGTAAACTTAGGGCAAGGAGATGAAACCTCTAGGGTGACAGTTGCCGGGAAAAGAAGATAACTAAACACATGTATAGGAAGAGAAGTGTGTGGATTAGAAGAGACCAAGGAAAAATGTCAAGTTTATAGTTGAGGTCCAATATTAGAAGATGTTTATGTGCTGCTTTTCTGAAACTGCTCAGTTGGAGGTTTATTGGCCAATGATTTAAGTGCTTAGTGCAACTTCAGCAACATTCCTTTACTTGGTAAACAATTATTGAGCATTATATTTGTCAAGTTACTATACTATGTGTCAGTAGGAAAGGCTGGTTACCAAATATTTAAGTTCCATTCAGGCACAGAGATTAAGTTTTAACTTACATTTATTTTATCATTTAACCCTCATCAGAATCTTGCCAGGTTGATTTTAATATTCTCTTTTTTTTTTGGTTAAGAAAACTTGCTCTGGAAGAGGAAACAACAAAGAATGAAATATCTGTGCCTTTGGGGGTTTTTCCATCTGGTAAACAAAGAAAAGGCACTTTGAAACTCTTTCTTTTGCATTGACCATTTGAATAAAGGTTCTTTTTCAGGAAATGAGTTTCTGGGTAAATGAACTCCTGTGTTTAGATGTCTAATTGCCAGAACCACTGCATGTAAATGCAGCTGAACGATCTGTGCCCTAATCACCAGAAAACCCTAATATCCTTATCTCTGGAAGAACTGCTTTTTACACAGTTCATATTAATACCCTCAGAATTCTGATTATGAAAAAGTTTTGTGGATATTTTTATGTGCCATAATAGTGAGGAAGTAAAAGATGATGATGATAGCACTTACGCCTATAGTATTTTTCTATGCTATGTGTTCTTCTAACATTTAATACATTATTATCACATTTAGTGCATTATATTCCCAATGCCATCCCTTAATGTAGGCAGGCTACCTTCCATGTATGATTTGGAATCTCCTGGCCAATTGTTTCTCTTTGCAGCCTCTTTCCAATCCAGTTTATCTTTTTGCATGAATTCTCTGAAATCATCATTTTGAGTACATGACTATTTTCTCAATAAATCATCTACGCAATAAAGTACAAATTCCTTAGATTAAAGGTAAAGCCAACATAAACTGGTTACTGGTTATCTTTCTAACTAACCATGGGTTTCACAGACATTTTCATAGTTTCATGAAAAATGCTGCATATATTTCAAACAAAAGCTTACCCTTTCTTTCTGAAAATACCATCACCATATTATCTAGTTATGTAAATGTTTTACTTTCTTCTACTTCCTGCCACTGAAATCACCTCCTAACTCCTGAAGAATTTATTTTGTATACAATATGCCTCGATGATTTTTACGCATTTGTTTATTACTGAACTTCATCGCATGCCCCAGAATGCACATGTTACATCTTCTGTGCCATTCTCTAGACTGCCACAGTGACATGTAATAGGTGCTTGGTAGAGATTTCTGATGATAGAGCCACACATACTGTGAACATCCCAGAATACTAGTTTCATTGAACTATAATGAAATAATTATTTTTCTCAATAATTATTTTTCCATATCTGTTATTTATGTGACTTTGTTCTAGGCATGGGTGGACAAGAAAGATAAAGCCCCTGTCTTCTGAATTATATTTTGGTGTGAAGAAATACCAAAAACTGGTTAGTGATATGACCCATATTGTTAAAGAGAGTGATAAGGACCATAAAGAAAGAAAATGCAAGAGAGAGAGAGAGTGAGAGAGAGAGAGAGAGAATGTGAAGGAGTCTAGCTTAAATTTATTTGTGGCATTACCATTTGAACAGATACCTGATACATACACGATAATTATGTAAGATCAATTTGGGGGGGAACAATAAGCCTAAGGTCTTTAAAATGTTCATGAGTTTAACAACTTATGGGAAAATAAATCATAAAGGGTTAAACATGGAAGCAGGGACACAGCTATTCACTATAATCTAGGCTGAACGCATTGGTGGGATTCCAGCTACACAGTACACGTTGACGAATTGAATTCTTCTCTCACAGTGAGGTTACACATTAGGAAACAGAATGATCTGAGGATCCTATGTTATGCATCAGAGTCAGTTACCAGAATGAGGACTTGACTCAAATACAGATTCAAATAAAGTACCCAAATGCCATTAGATTTTTCTTTTTCTCCAGTTGTAATTAGTTAGATTCTGCTGATCACAGTTAAATTCTGGTAAATTTGTACTTCTGTGTACTCTAGCACCTAGCTTGGAATTGGGCAAGCTAGCATGTAAACCCCGAATTCATTAAGGATACCAATCTAATGTAGCCCAATGGCAGTTTCATAGTGTATAATTTATTATCAGTAAAATTAACTCAATTACAATAAATATTTATTTTCCCCTGATTAAAATTAAACATAAACCATAGATAGTAAACTTCTACACGCATGTGTAGCTCCACATTTCCTCACTGTTACTCTGGTGCAAAAACAATGTTCAAGCTTTATTTTTTTTTTAAAGATTTTATTTATTTATTTTCAGAGTGAGGGAGATAGAACAATGTATGGTTGCCTCTCACATGGCCCTCACAGGGGACTTGGCCCACAACCCAGGCATGTGCCCCGACTGGGAATCGAACCGGGACCCTCTGGTTCCCAGCCCGCGCTCAATCCACTGAGCTACACCAGCCGGGCAATGTTCAAGCTTTTATAATTACTTTTTCTTTAATATGTGGATTCTATATACAATGGAGAAGACAAGTTTATATTTTGGTGTGAAGAAAGACCAAAAACTAGTTAATGATAAGACCAATATGGTTAAAAAGAGTGATAAGGGCCATAAAGAAAGAGTGTGTGTGTGTGTGTGTGTGTGTGTGTGTATGAGTGAGAGAGAGAGAGAGAGAGAGAGAGAGAGAGAGAGAGAGAGAGAGAGACAGTATGTAGAGACTAAAATGTCCTGTACTTCAAAAATGGAGGAAACCATGTGTCTATGCATCCTGAAGAATCCTTTCTTTCCCTCTCCCTTCCTCCCTTCATTCCTTCCTTTAAATTTTTTCACTGGTAAGTCCTTACAATTAGTTTACAACCAAAGGTTAACAGCTTGGTTATACAAGAAGTTCTCAAACTTTATTGTGCATTCAAATTGCCTGTAGATTACTAAAACAAAGCAATTTGTTCAGTGGATATTTTATGCAGATTAGTTTTGAGCTCTTATGTAGACAGTTCATTTGCCTCCATCACAAACTAAGTGCCTTTTTTGGTTTTGATAATGGCTGCTGCTAAACCCAAACCCTACATATCCAGTTACTTGAATGTTGATTGTCAATATCACGTGGTGAGAAAAAATGGGGTTTGCGATTAGAGTCCCAGGTTGGGATTTTATCATGACCACTGAACTAAGACTGGAAGAGACAGTATTAATCTTTTTGGATTCCAGCTACCTAGTCTGTAAAATGGAACAATAATCTTAAAATCAGCAGTAACCTATGGAGAATGTTTGGTGCTCATTAGGTGCTCAATAAAAAATAAGCTATTATTATAATACTATTATAATGATCCAGAGATAAATAATATAGTAATAGAAGTAGCTTAGGATGAATTACATTAAGATAATGAAATTTTAAGTGAAGATTACTTAATCTTTTCTAAAATATTCTATAAATAAGATATTAATATAACACCTTGAATTATATATATATGTGACCATTTTAAAATATGTATAAGAAAATAAATGCTGATTATCAAGTAATGGCATCTGTTAGTTATATAAAACAAACATTTCTCCTTTTCATAAATCTGATATATTGAACATTTACTTGCTTATAAAAGTGATTAAGTGAAATACAATTGTTGCCACAACTCTTTAATGTTATAATCTGCAATTCTCTTTGAAGGATTAAACAAAGCTCCCTAAAATGTATGTGTATGTACACATGTGTGTGTATATATTAAAAATATATACATATGTATTAGCCTACAGCGAAATGACATAATTTTCTCATGTACTACACATAAGGAATATATTAAAGTAAGACAGATTGGAGATATTTGTTTTTCTTATTAATTAACTGATTTCCAAAAGTATTTTAACTGAGGACAGATGAGTCAAACTTCATTGTAATGCCATTCATCATCTTGAGCAATTTTCTTAAGAATTGCATATTGACTGTAAATCCCGAACACACTTTTATAAGGTCATTATCCTTGAAATATTAAGTCTTGCATATTTTGCATTATAATCTAGATCTAATTCATTCAAGTTGTTTTAGAGGTAGCAAGTATATATCTAAACCTGTTCTCAGGGGAACCTGAGAAGTTTATGAAGAAGCTTCCTAGACTTCTTTTTTTCTTCTCGTAAAGACCGGGAAGTTTAGTTTATTCTTGAGGCATCTTATTAACTAAAAATAAAAGTGGCTTTCATTGCAATTCTGTGCCAGTAACTCTCTTTCAAACTTTGAGCCCTGAGTAAAATCCCTTGAATGGTGAAGGAGGCCTTCCAGCTTCACAGATATATCATAGACATTTGCTTATGCCCTGCGCAGTGAAGTACTGTCTAGTTCTGATAAGAGTTAATTGTAAAGGTGAGTTATTTGGAAACTCTTTTCTAGCTTTAAATGTCATCTAGCATTTTTGGATGAGAAATACAATTTTTTAATTAAAAATAAAATAAAATTCACGTATGTTAAAGCATTATAAAAGACTGGTTTTCTCCTTAGCAGAATGTAGGCTCTGGCAGAAATGTGGTTTCAGGTGTGGGTGTAGGAGGGGAACCAAACTTGGATGAAGCAGGATTTTATCTTCCTGGGGTGGGCTGCCAGTTACATTTCTGCAAATAGCAATGTCATAAAGCATGGTTTTAGAGAAAGACCATGTGCTTTCTAGAGTAGCAATTGGGAGAAAAACAACAAAATTACAAGGAGGCTAAATGTAAAAAACAAGCTTTCTCCTCCACCTTAATTCTTGCAAAATAAAAATGCATTTTAAAAATCCGCTTTGTACAATGACTTTTCAAAATCAGAGTATAGCAGCACTAATCTTAAAAGTTCCAAGACTGCCTGCTTGATGAACTCTACTCTTTGGGTCCTAAGATATAAAGGTTAATTAAAGAAATGACAAGTTTTCTGCTCCCCGATCATGGCTAAGGAAGACACATTAGCCAAGCCACAAACAAAGCTGAACGGCAATTAGAGAGAATCAAAAAACAGACACACAAAATGGAACCTTTGGCAAGCCCAGAGATAGATTCTACCTCAGCATCTGTCATTATGTTACAAACACTGAAAAAGCTTACATTTCTGATTTTTGCTTCTTGTTCCACCAACCTACCTTCCCATTTGTACATGTCTTTGCCTCCACACTCCCCTGGGGCAGGGTTTTGTGGGAAAATTGAAGTGAAAAAGAACGACTGTGAAAGGAAATTGTTTGAGGTGAGAGAGAGGGAAAGACCCTTTTGGAATAACAAAGAGCAATATGAAGGGGTAAGAGAATCAGGGTTTAGCAGAAAATAGGAGTAGTTTGCCTGGCAAGAGGTTGAGCTATGAGGAGGTGGGAGTGGCAATTTGGTTTTAAATCCATAAAATTTCTGACATGCTAATCTTGCTTTTCTTTCAGCAAACAAGTCAGTGGTCCTTTTGGTGCTTTATGTGAGTCATTCACACCCCAAACTCTAGTTCAGTGATCTCTCTATTTATTTATTCTCTGTCTTCCATATGATGCTACCCCGGGCTGAATTTTTCTTTTATTTCTCTTACATCTTGTCAGTGTTTTTTTAACTCTCCTGAGTCATTTTTAACATACAGTTAGGAATTTTTCCAGCCACTTGAAAATTCTATACTCTTTTCCTGCCATTTAAAATACACTATTACAGTAAATTACCGCTACCGGGAAGACTATCCTGACTCGATCCGTGCAAACACGGTGTAAAGTGTGGCAGACAGAATTCAAACACGGAGAGGACCGTCTCTAGTTTTCCCAAGCCATTCTTTAGATCAAGATAAGTAGTTGATTAACTGTATTTAAGTGAATACATCAGTAATAGATTTGGATATATTTGGTATTACTAATTTTTTAACCATGGCAATTTCACACAGAAACTCTTTGTTGGAAACTGAATTTCTCGTGTAATAATTAGCTGTGGAATATTACCCCAAACAGGTGTCTGTAGCCTGTCAAAGTTAGAACAGGTGATTTAGAATTAGCGTATTAAAAGAACTGTGAATTAGCGAAGCAAAAACGTGTTAATTTCTTGTTCCATCTGTTAATATGAATTCACTGCCAAATATTTTACTTTGTAGAACTGTGCTGGGATTGGCAAGAACATACACTATAAAAAAAGTTTAAAGGCCTGAATGTTTAAAAATCATGACATACGTTACTGCAAAAATAACTTCTACATTTTGAGCGTGCTTTTTTATCTTTGAAAAAAATAATTGCAGAGATTGCCATATAATATAGAAAGTTAACTAAAGAAAACATACGATCAAATGTTAGACCTTTAAAACAAAAATGGGAAGGAAATGTTATTCAAGAATGTTTGATTATAAATGAAGACTAATTCTTCAGTGCTACTTTTCAGATGTAACAGAACGTTCTGAATTGCTGAAAGATACAGAGAAAAATATCTGCTGCTACCAGGCAGCTCAGACCCAAGCATACCCTTATTCAGAGATGCCATTACAGACAGAAAGACCCTGCTTTTTCTATCCCAGTACTGTCATCCTTTAAAAGGTAGCGGTGCAATTTAGGTCACTAAACCCCAATCTCTGTTTAATACCTAAATCTATTGTTCATTAGCTCAGTTTTGTTTCTTTGTCCAAATTTTCCTTGTGTGGATAAAATCAAAATGTATCATATCTCTAACTCCATATGCAGGTATAAATTGTATGTGCCAGCGGAGAGAAGGAAAAGAGGAAAAGACCATGATAAAAAGAAAACCATTCCAACACATAAGGAACTGGGCCTGTAGCTGGACACATTTTTATTCTGAAAACCTTGATAAAATCTAGGGCTAATGAACTATTGAACTGGTTTTCCGTCTTTGAATATCTTTTCTTTGAAGGCAGATCCATGGGAAGAGAAAGGAATTTGAAGTGAATTGAAATTTGTGAGCTTAGACATATGCTAAGAGTACAGTTAACTTGAGTTACTTTTTCCATGCTGCTGAATTGGGTTCTGAATGAGGCAGTTTTGTGACAAACAGATTTCACTAATTTTCCTTTCTTGCACATTTAAAAAACAAACCACACTCTCCCATATTGCTGTTTGGGTTTTAACAGAGCTAAGGCATGCACACCCAATTACTATAAGCACTTTAAGTAAAGCTTAAAGATATGCAGCATGTTCTTAACTGCAAATGATATGATAGGTAGTGTCTTTCCTCTTTAGTTTTATGTCACATCCAAGAGATTAATCCTTTCATGAATCATCCATAATGACTAGAATAATTTGGGGAACTGAATGAAATTTTTCAAATTATTTATATCATGAACTCATAAGAATATGAATGGTGGGTTATGGAAATACAAACCATACTTACAAAATCTAAATACAAAAAAAAAAGAGGGAGTCAGGGTTAAGTTTATATTTCTAAATCTGGACTTTGAACTGACACACTGAGGATTTATTACTTTACTGGTGAGTGATACTTGTTACAGCTTATAAAACACATAAGGGCAACTTACTGTTTCTAACACTTGGATAGAAAAATAATGATCTTTGTACAGCTTAGAGCAAACATATCAAATTATCTAAGGATATGTGGTGTCCAGAGTATATAAGGTTCATAATATTATTTTAGGAAAAAAATTAGAATCCTTAAAAATAGCAAGATTTTTTCCCCAGTTTAAAACACATAGACTGAGCATGTTTATAATTCTTTCTAAACATGATCTACAAAAGACAACACTCCATTTCTCATCGTATTTAAGAAATATGGTGTCATTGTATAGGAATTGTTGATGAAATGTTTCCAAAATTCTATATCATCAGCCTAAAAATTCATATAACACTATATAATACATAAAACATTTTATAGAGTTTTAAATTATACAGTACATTAAAGTTTTAGTTGACTTATCTGAAAGGACATTTTTGGTATGTAAATAAAAATGCAAGGAGAAAAACCTGTCAGAAAGTAAATAAAGTATGTAAATTAAATAAAAGGTAAGGCAGCTACACTTTTTATATAAATAACTGTGTTAACAGAGCTTTATGAATATTACAATATATTCAGATACATAGCTTTTGAAAAATAAATCCATTGCTCCTCTCCAAAGAATGGATTAAAACAATTTATTTTATAAAATTTGGATAGATAGGATAAGAAATGTAATAGCCATCCATGGAAAATAAATATAAAAATTATTCAAGCTCCATCTACTTTATGTTAGTAATGAGATGCACTTCATTCAAATTCCTTTCAATTGAAACAGTGCTGAGGAAGCAAAAACATGATTCTGTAGGAAATGATTTCTAATCTTCATGATAACATACCGATATAATACAATTATTTACAATTGACTAAGAGTTAATTTCAATAGTATAACATCTTTCTTGCAAAAATGTCAGCTTTTATTGATGAAACAAACTAAGAATAAAACATTTTTACTTGTGGTATTACAGTGCTGTTTTTCATTCTGTTAACCAAAACAACGTAGTAATACTGTAAACAAAAAAATAACATCAGACTGCTTGTGTTTGCATGATTTTATCAAGAACCATAAGCAATGGAATGAAGTATGTTAGCTGTAATTTTTGAAAAGACTTGATTCTTTCAGATACTAGTCATGCTATATTCAAAATAAGAAGTGAAAGTTGGGCTAATTGTGTTAATTACCTATTATATCATGGGGGAATATAAAATTAATCACTGAAAATGACTTACATATATGCAAATTACAATGATAGTAAATTACATGCAGCTGACAAAACTATCTATCAACCTGCACACATGTATAGCTCACATATACCAGGTTTTCTAAAACGAGGCCTGAATGTCTCCAAACATTTCAGTTGTCACAGCCGGAGGAGCAGTGCTACTGGTCTCTGGTGGGGAAAAGCCAAGGATGCCGCTAACCATGCTACAGTGACGACCTCCCTCAACAAAGAACTGTGTGGCCCAAGAGATCATTCTGCCTAGGTTGAGGAATTCTGCATGGACCAAAGCCTTGTTGTCACCACCTGCCCTCTTTTAATTGAGAAATATATTTACATCAACCAACCTTCTTTAGGCACCAGACTGGTTAAGTCAGACCATCACCATAGAGGAACAAGGCTCATCCCTAAAACTTATTTATGGAGGGCTTACTCTGTCCCAGGCTTTGTTGTGGATGTAGTTCTAGATCAAGTTGGCAGTTGTCTAGTCTAAATTCTTCACTTGAAGGCTGGTGCATAATTGTCCTGGTAATGAATGAAACGATCTGCTTACACTCACCTTGGCATGGCTGGCTTTGAACTGAGATTTCTTGACTCTGAGACTCCAGGCAAATCTTTTGTGCCTTGGAGCCTCTGCTCTCAGCAGAGTCAGCAACTGGGAATAGTATCCATATGGTGCTGCGTTGTATCGCATGTGCTTTCCCACACGTTGGTTAATTTCCAGTTTGCCTTAGCTACTTTGAATAAGATGTTTGCTGTTAAATTTTGAGAAGTAGAGGTGGAGTGTGAAGGAGAAAGGTTGACTCTGCAGGGATATTTTTATTAGATATCATTAAATGAGCATATCTTTGTTGAGTCATATTTTAATCTTATACTTTCAAATTTCTACTAAAGCTTCTCAATAGAAACTACAAAAACAAAGTGTATAATACAAAGGATATCTCATGCAAAGAATAGTATGAGATAATATTTTCAAAATTAAAGTCCAGAAAAAGTTTTCAGTTCTTAAAAAGTATTATTTTCTTGCTTTTGGCCTTGGCTGCCAGTGAAGTCAGAGCCAAATATGGATTTCACTTGCAGCAAAAATACTAGTTCTTATACTTAACCATTCATTCTCATTATCTTGGTTTACTATCTGTCTTTTAAAGATGTGGGAACATATGAATAAATAAATTACTTAGTTAAGTAGACGCCGTTTCTGTTTTTCTAGAAAGTTTACTTAAGTGTGCCATAGGATAAAAATATAATACGTGGTTTTAAAACTAAATAATTAGCATGTACCTTCTTCTCCCATCATTTACTGAATGAGTTTGTAAGTATTGCATTCCCTGGAATTTCACAATAGGTTATCAGGGATGCTTTTTCGATCATATTCTTAACTTAAAACAACCAAGCATGTCAATAGCAGCATAAAGGCTGGTTAATTACAGTAGTTACCAAAGCTCTTCCACATGCTGTCGCTGTGTTGTATATTTGTGTGTGTTCTTTCTCTTATCGTTAACTCAATCCTGCAAACTGAATACAATTATCCTTATTTAACAATGAAGAACTGGAAGCTTGCAGAGGGCCAGTAACTTGCCTAATATTTTCGCATGAGCTAGTGGTCCACCTAGAATCCCATCATAGTTCTGTCTGACTGCAAAGTCCTTGCTTCTTCTTACTTGTGGTCATAATCCACTCACTTAATGCATAAAAACAGTGAAAAATTTGAGTAGAGTATGAAATCAAATTCAAAGATAAATTTTAGATATGATTTAGTTCAATTTTTAGTATAGTTATTTTTATTGAATCTATTGAGTAATAATTCATTTCATTCCTATTCTGGTTCCTTCTCAACTCTCCCACCCACAGCTATGCCATAGATCTCTCAGCATAGCATATTCTGTGAAGGGGTAGGGTGTGGAGATATTAAAACAATTGCACACAGTTCAAGGTTTACGTACAGTATTCTCTTATCCAAAGGTTTGCTTTTCTCAGATTCAGTTACAATATTTTTGGTCAAGAATGGCCCCCAAATATTAAATGGATAATTCCAGAAACAAACAATTTATCAATGAAGTTGTGCACCATTCTGATCAGTGTGATAAAATCTCCCCCTATTCCACCTGGTGTGTGAATCAGCCCTTTGTCCGGCTATCCCCTTGTGTATACTACCTCTGGTTAGTCATGTAGTAGCCGTCCTGGCTGTCAGATCAACTGGCGCAGGTTCATGGTGCTTGTGTTCAAGCACCCCTTATTTTATTTAATAATCGCCCCACAGCACGAGAGCAGTGATGTTGGCAATTTGAATATGCCTAAGAGAAGCCATAAAGTATATGCATGTATAGGAAAAAGCATAGCAGATATAGGGTGCAGGACTATCTGTAGCTTTTGGAATCCACTGGGGGTCTTGGAACATATCCCTGTGGATAAGAGGGGACTAAGGTAATGCCTTTACTTTTTTAATGTTACTTAAATGTGCCTGCTTGAGGAAAGGGGTTGTACTTATTCTATATTCATCAAGAAAGGTATAAAACTGTGTATCTAATTTCATGCTTCTGAAAGACTAAGACTGATTAAGGCTTTTCAACAAATATAAGAATCCATAAATAAATTCAGTGAAGCATCATTTAATTGGAATTAATTATACTGTAAGAATTATATCATGGAAAACAAGAAAATATTCATAATCATGCTGTGTAGACCTGCCTGTTTTATCAGCTGTCTGATCAAGCCTCCACTGTGGCCGCTCTCTCTGCCCCAGGTCCACAGAGGGTTAACTGGGTGGACTTGACACAGATTTGCAGGAAACATTTGAAATCTGTCTTTGTTCAGGTGAGTGGCAAAGTTTTTCTTTTCTCTCTCTCCTTTAGCACTGATAGTATCTCCCAGCTACTTTCGGCCCAACTTCTTTTTCTTTTCAATTTGTAATATGAAACAGGAGATTCTGATCTGAATGCATTGGTAGACTACACTTCAGTTGTATTTTGGTTGTATTATTTTGCTACAAATACTTTAACATTTAAATCTTATCCATGATTGCCAAATGAAAGGCCCTTTATTTTAGGGTATTTATTTATTCATTTATTTATTTATTTGAAATGGTTGAGATATTTGGTGGGCAGAATTCTAACACGGTCCCCAAGATTCCAGCCCCTGGGATGACTGCCCAGAATAATCCCCTCTCTGGAGTGTGGGCAGGACCTGGAAACGCGATGGCGTGTCACTCCCAGGGTTAGGTTTTGTTATATGGCAAAGGTGAAATGATTCTGAAGATGTAATTAGACGCACGAGTTCATTGATTTTGCATTAATCAAAAGTTGATCATCCTGGTGGGCCTGACACCAGATTAATCAAGTGTATCTTTTAAAAGATGATCAGTCCTTTCCTTAAAGAGTGGAAGCAGGAAAGATACTCTCCTGCTGGCCTGGAAGAAGCAAACAGCCATGTTACATATTTCCTGGGAACGTGGAGCCTCGATCTCCAGCCACAAGGAACAGAACCCTGTGGAAACCAGTGAGCCGTAGAGGGGACTGCAGCCACATGGACACCACAACGGGGCATCTCGATAGCTGCCTTGTGAGACCCTGACCAGCAGCTGGGCCCAGAACTCGGATGCACGGAAACTGAGATAACTGCGTGTTGTTTTCAGTTGTCAAGTTCGTGGTAATTTGCTACACAGCGATAGACAACTAACACAAGACATCAGCAAGTTGGTGAGATATTTGCAAAAGGGGTAAAGAGTAGGAAGAAGACTACCCAATGGCTACTCCCATTCAGAAAAATAAATTCCTTCTCCTCCTGAAGATGTGAATAAATTAAATGGAAGTCTAGGGTCGGGACATAGAGTCCAATTTCCCCAAGCACACTTCTAATTGTCTCCAGGTTAGTCACACTTTCCCTTAAAACCCTCTTCTCAAGAAAACTAATAAGGACTAATATTCTTGAGTGTTTATTAGGTGCCAGACACTGTACAAGGCAAGTTACACATATTATCTACTTTGATCATCATTAACTACCCTGAAACATCTGTGTTATTACCAGTTCTATTTATCAGGTGATGTAGTACGTGATACATATGAGCTAAATACTGTGCCCATCATCAAAATACCAGTAGTAAAAGCCAGAGCCAAGATTTGAACACAGGTCTAACCAGCTCTACACCCCTCCATGAGAGCACTCTGCTGCATTTCCTCTCCTCTGTACGGTCTGTGCTGTCTGTGCTGAGCGCCACAGTGACCACCATTCTCTCAGTCTCTGCCCGTAAGTCTTGGGGAGATTTTCTATGTCTTTCTCATATTTTGTGCAGTATATTAAGACATTTTCTTACTTTGATGTAGCATTTGACTAAAAGCAGCACATCCTTCTTTAAGAAATTTACAATATGCTCAATAATGTTGCCGAGATTTTTCTAATAGTTTTAATGTAGAGAAAGAAAACAGGTGTTAGCCAAACACTTTTTCAACATAAATACAAAAATACTTGGTAAAAAAATTAATCTAGCTATCTCCCACAAACTGTTTTTATAATGAAATAAATTATTTATAAGCTACACAATATACTTATTTAGAAATATTTTACAGAATTTAAGTATCAACTAGATTTATTGATTGTCAAACTTTTGGCACACCATTATATTTGTGTTTTTTAAGTTTCCCTTCATTTGTTTATAACAGTTGCTGAAATTCTATTTTTCTCTAAAACACTGATACTCTACCACTTGTTTTACATTAATGATTTGTTTTCTCCTAATTGTCCACTCACAAAGCAATGCAAAATGAAAATTGGTTATGTTTCAAGTTTGATGTACCTAAACTACTTGGGTGTTATAATTTCATCATTTGATTATAGTCAATTTTGATTTTGGAAATACTATGTTTTTTAAATGTGTAGAAGGGCCAAGATTTGACCAATTTTATATGGTTTCAAAAAGACTTCAATAATGATGCTGAAGTATCCATAAAATTCCATGAGCACTGCTTTAAAGCTGAGTATACTTTTAGCCCAATGTGCTTTAAAAAGTTAAATGGACAAGTTAAAGATAAGAGAGCAGAGCTAGCACCCTATGAATGTGCATATTTACCTTATAATTTTGTAATTATTTAAAATGAAGCAGTTGTATCATATTCACACTATGTCACTATGTTTATCTTCACCAGTTACGAAGTATGAGTTAGATAATAAAAGCACAAGAATTCATGATTTATTCAGTTGAGAATTTTCTCTCTGATACAAGGGTCACTTTGTGAAAGGGCAGGTCTACTCTTCCTTAGTTCAAATGAAAGAAAGGATAGACATGCAAGAATAATACGTGAGCTCAGCTATCTGGGAAAGTGTTGCTATTTCCCTACCTGGGAGAATTTAGAGTTATCTGCAAACTGGAGAATGCCTGATCTTCTTCTTCCAAGCAGTTTTTGTCATGAAATCATAAAATAGAATTTCTTCCCACCTTCCATATTATCTATGCCACTTACTTAAATAAGTATTTTCACCAGAAATGCAGATTTTCAGCCCAGAATTTCACACCACATTGGACTGAAATTTTCAAAAAGAATATAAAGTGTCAGAATTATTTTTAGTCAGAGCAAGAAGTATTATTTATACCTTGCTATAGTTTTTTTTTATGTAAAAGTTTAACAAAAATTTTACTTGGGGAAAAAATAAAATTTGAACGTCAGTCTCATTACAGGTTTTTAGCCATGTCTTGCGGAGTCAAGGGTGGTGGTACCGATCACTCTGGTGTGGGCATTTTAAACGTAGAACCACACAGAAGGAATGAGGGAGAGACTAACGGATACAGAACACCAAGACTGTGCTCCATAGGCACTTGAGGTTCATTATCTCATGTGCTCATTTCAACATGTCTGTGTAGGAGAGATTATTAGGCCTACTCAGCAGGTGAAGAAATGAGGTTAGCAAGATTAAAATCCACTCAAGGTTATACTTTTAAGTAAGTAACAGTCTAGAACCAAACACATCATATATTAGAAACTCAAGTTAACTTTTCATATATAATCATGTGGTAAACACTTGATTAGATTAGCCAGGTGGGATTGTATTCATTGCTTAAACCCTTTCACGAGTATTCTAGGTATCTATCTATCTGTCTGTCCATCTACATTTGAGTGTGTGTGTGTGTGTGTGTGTGTGTGTGTGTGTGTAAAACCCACAAATTCACTGAAACATAGTAACTCTTTTTTTAAGGTCCTCACCCAAGGATATATTTATTAATTCCAGAGGCCAGTGGTGAGGAGAGAGGGAGAGCGAGCGAGCGAGAGAGAGAGAGAGAGAGAGAGAGAGAGATTGAACGCACAACCTAGGCATGTGCTCTGACTGGGAATTGAACCCATGACCTTTCTGTTTATGGGGTGATGCTCCAACCAACTGAGCCACATGGGCCAGGGCACATTGTAACTCTTTTGAACCCACAGATGGTGCCAAATTAGTACTGAGTAATTTTCATTTTGAAACAATTTTGACTTTAAGTATATCCTATGTCATAACTCTTGGAATGAAGTTATTTTAGAGATAATGGTGGCAATATGTCCAGCTTATCTGTCAAATGATCATAGTTACCTGTGGAGGCATTTTCATGCACATAGATAAAGTTTATAACATTGTTTGTTGCTTTGTTTATTAGCACTCTTGTCAACTTTAAGAAAGTGATAAATTGATAAAGTTGAGAAATGGGTTTTTATTATCTTATCTATGGAGCCTATTATTGTAGAGACATTTAACAGCTCTCTTTTGATGATCTGAGATATTGTAAATGAATAAATTGTGAAAGAAAACAAATATTAAGTTTCTGTTCACAGATATATATTCTTGATGTTTGGTTATTAGACATGGCACTCCAGGAATACCTCATCAATATTTTCCTCTTAGCGAATCCACCTGTTTAGACTTTACTCACAAATTAGTCACTGGGGAAAACAAAAATGACAGTGAAAACCCAAAGGCACTATGTTAGAGTTCATATGGAGGGCTTGACTACAGAAAGTAATGTAGTCAGACTTTGAGAACACATTTTTAAGGTGTTTGTCACTGCAGTTTATCTATCAATACAATGATGCAGTTGCTATACTTGTTGTTTGGTAATACCGGTTAGATACTGGTCCTGTAATAATTTCATTTATTCGTATAATGAGCTGAGAATGCTGTGTTCTCCTGTCCTAATTTGTATGCAACTGGACTCCATGTCCTAGCCTTCTCTGAGGCTGCGGTGATCATGTTTGGGTTCTAGTCACAGGACTGTGAGGGAATGTGATGTACCCCGTTCCCGGGACAGAGCTTTGCAGCCGCTGCTGTGCACTTTCCATACTCTCTTTGTAAACAGCAAAGGTGATGAGGCTCAAGGGCAAGGACAGCCACAACATGCAAAGGGCCAGGGTTCCGAATCATTGCCTATCCAAGGGTAAAGGGGAGAGCTCCCTATCTGTGGACCTCTGCTTCATGGTATTTATAAGCCTGTTATAGTTCAATATCAGAGTGTCTGTTTTGGTTAAGCCACCATACATTTGGGTCTATTTGTTATACCAGTCATTTTGATAATGGCACCAACTCATACATTAAGAATATTACACAGATAACAAAATCACTATGTAGAGATATCTTGAACCCATGTATAAAATAAAGTATTTATAATTTATACAGTGGTAATATGTATAAAAATATGTAATTACATAGGATAGAGTCTTGCCTATTAATTCTGCCTCCCTAAGGCCATACCTGATCCTGCCCTGCTTCACTTTAACTTCTCGGTATGCTAAATCTACTGATCAAGCCGCATGGTAGGCTTCGGCATACCACAGTGGTACAAGTAGGCCTGGCCTCTTTCATGTAGGTAGTAGGCTGATAACACTTCTTCAAGAAGTTTCCAGACTTTCTGCCCTACGGAGCTCAATATCTGTCAATTAAAACTAAGCTTTCTGGTCTGTCTAAAAAGTGTTCAATCATTTTCCCTTTATAATCCTGGATTTTTTACTTATAAAATGCTATCAAATAAAACTTTGCTGCTGCATTAGCGAGGGCTTTAGACTCTCATTACACAGGAAGAAGGAAAAAAAAATTTTCTAGGTTGATTTCTGTCTGGAAGATAACAATCCTTCCTCTCATCCCCACTATGAGTCAAATACCTTTTCCAAAATGGTTGTTTCCAAAATCTTCCATAAATACTCCTCAGGCAAATAAACAGCTTCACGTGTCTTAACTCACTATAAAACAACTTTGTGAAAAATTTTGCCAACTGAGTTATCTGTTCATGGAAAACACTTGTGCTTTGCCTATATAATTCCTTAGGTCCTCATTCAAGGCCTATGGACACTTATTTCAGACACAATTTTAAGAAAATAGGCTTCTGAACATAGAGAAAAACAGGAAAAGGAGAGGGAATGTCACAGAATGAAACACCCACCGCAGAAAGAAGTAAAAGATAAGGATGAGATTAAAGGGTAAAAATCTATAAAAATACAAGAAAAATTCAATGTGAGAGTCAATAATTCCCACATTTCAATAAGCATCAATGGCCAGCTACAATGAAATATAAGACATAATATATGTTTATAATGGGAGATCATCAAGAATGCATTATGCTAAATTAGGTACATACAAGGCATGAGAAAGTATGATGAATATTTGGAGAATATCTATCCAAAATGTTGGACACTACCTCTTGATATTTAAAGAGGAAAATCTCATCACTGGAAAAATGTAACTATCCAAACACAGTTTTCAGAGTGGTGAGATTTCACTCTCTCTGTGTGTCTCTCTCTCTGTGTCTCTCTCTGTGACTTGCATAAAGCATTTTGCATACTGATTTTAATTATCATAATATGTATGTGTTCAAATTTTTCTTTGTTATTTAAAACTACATTTTATTATTAAATATTTAAAGTATATGGAAAAGTTGAAAGGAATTTTATGGCAAACACTCTATACCCCCACCTGGATTTTACCATTAATATTTTTATACTTGCAGCGTTATATATCTATTTATTTATCCATACCTCTATTCATTCTTCTTTTATCTGTTGACCATTTCCTTTTAAATTTAATCTTTATTGTATTTTTCCCCATTACCATTCAGTCCCCTTATACCCCCTCCCCCCAGCAACCACCACGCTGTTGCCCACGTCCACGAGTCCTCTTTCTTCTTTGCTCAACCCTTCCTCAAACATTTCTTATAATTGGTAAGTTGAGGAAGTCAAATTTAATCATTCCTAAATTATTATTTTTTAGACCTTGAACTAGAAATTAAGAAATTTCAGTATTTATTACTCATTATATCACACTCATCCTTAGTCTTTCTCTTGTTTTTTTGTGGTTAAAAACAATGGAAGGAAGATCCAGTGCTAGAAATGTAAATTAACACGGCAGTGTGGCAAAGTCAAAGGACAAGTATTATAGAAACTGATTCTTGCTACACACTGTGTGACTCTGAGCAAATTACTCAGCATCTTTGACATTCAATTACCATCTCTGTAAAATGGGTGCAAAAGTTCCCATAGGGAGATTGTACATGTTAAATAAGATAATAAATGTAAACAACTAGCACATTATCTGGTATACTGTTTACCTTTGGGGTTATTTTTGATAATGAAATTTACTGTATAATTATTTTGATACTTGTTGTCTAAGTATTGAGATACATGTACATACACTGTTGCCATATATGTGATGAGATTAAGGTCATACATGTGAATTTTGCTAATATATTTTGTGATTCTATATTTACCTAAGTAGTATGAAACTGACTAAGTAAAAATACTTGATATGGATTTGTTGAAGTGAGATTCAAGTCAGTTTAATGAGTTGAAATTGAGAAATACCAATATGTCTTGTAAAATAATTATTAGAAATTTTCTTGCCCGGGCTGGTGTGGCTCAGTGGATTGAGCGCCAGCCTGTGAACCAAAGGGTTGCTGGTTGGATTCCCAGTCAGGACACATGCCTGGATTGTGGGCCAGGTTCCCAGTAGAGCGTGAGTGAGAGGCAGGCAACCACACATCAATGTTTCTTTCCCTCACTTTCTACCTCCCATTCCCTAAAAATAAATAAATAGAATATTTTAAAAAATGACTTTAAGACAAAATAATTTTCTTTATGGTGCCACTTTTCCATTCACGTGAATGAGGCTTGGTGAAGCTGTCATCATCACCTTGCAGTGATTCAAGTGGAAATTCTCAGAGATAATGTTACATGATAGGATAAAACAAAGCGCTGTCAATGCCATGGTGCTAAGAGGAAATAAAGAGTTTTCGTATTGTAAGCTGCTAACTAGAGATTATATCTATTTGAGGTAGAATCTTAACGTTCCCTTTTCACTAATTCTCTCACATGGATATTCATAGCTGAAACTGAAGTATCTACACCTGTATGGAAATACACATGTGGATGAGTTATCTGAGAACAAGACGTAATAGAGACCAAATCAACTACAGAGAAAAGTAATAGAAAACAAGTCAACTCTAGCTATGTACGTTTTAAAGTAACGGGTAACTGACCAGATACGGGCTGGAGAATATAAGGGAATTGCACTGGCAAGAATAATATTTATGACCCGGGAGCAATATAATTTAAGAATTAAAATGGTAAATCTACAAAGTGATAAAAACGACTTGGAGAAATGGGTAGAGCAAAAGGCAGAAATGAGATGCCCTACATGTGAGACAATTCAAAGAGGAATCTGTTGAACAGACAGGGCTCCCGTGGAGAAGAATGAAAACTTCTGTGACGTTATTAGTTGTGTGTCTTTGGACAATTACTTAACTTCTACATGCCTCAATTTTCTCATCTCTTAGGTGGAGATCACAAAGTGCATGCTAAGTTTGTCTCTGGAATCAAATGAAATACTATGTAAAACATAGGCCTAGTAATTGGCACCTAATTTAGTCCTCAATAACACTGTTTGTTGTAAATCTCTTGTATTTGTTATTTTTACTGAACCACAAGTATATGAAATATTTTGAGGCTCTAGGCTGAATATTTGGCATGGGCTGTGTAAATGTATTTCAATAACTGTAATTTTTCTTAGTTGCCATGGTTCAGGATATGTGCAAAAAGTTACAAGGAGAATTTTCTTTTTCTCTTTCCTATAGCGCTTGTAAGTAAGACTGATGATAGCTTCTCTCATCATGCTTCTTGTACTCATCATAATGAGCCTGAAATAGAAGATGTACTGGTAAGAAAGACAGTCGAGAGTGTTGCCTGAAAATGCTCTGAGTTGCTGCTGGAGACCAGAATGCTTTTCCACACACACAGGGTAAAGGAAAACAAGAAAGCCATCATGGCCAGGCAACTGGGGAAAAACCAGGATGACAGTGTCACAAAAGCCACCAAGCAGAGTGATCAAGAAGGCATCTACACTGTGGGCTGCTACAGGAAGGTGAACATTTAAAAAGGTCAGCCATATTCACTGCTGAATACTGGAGACTCAGTGTGACTGCTCAAGTTCAATGCATTATTGATGGCATGCGAACTTGTGATCTCTAGCACAGTGTGATCAATCACTTCCCAATTTTGTAATTCATCCACTTAGTGTCAAAATTACCCAAGTTATCAATATAACTGACTTTACATGGGTATAAGTCCCCTCATTTGCTTTTGCTTACTTGTCAGACCTGCTCTTATTGTTACAATAATAATGATTACTTGAATGTAGACAGATTTTTCTGCTCATTCTTAGAAAAGCCTCCTCCTAAAGAGACAAGAGTGTCTGTTTTTCTTTCTTTTTAACTTTAAACACTAGCTTTTCTAGCTATAATATAATTAGCCAATAGAAGAAACACACAAGCATATAGGTGAAAAACAAAAGGCATATTTTATTAAAATCAGAGATAGTAAAAACTCATCCCATAGATCGAGGTTCTGATTTGCATTGGGCTTCAATAATGCCCAAATCCTGATCCAGAGACTTCTAGAAACTACCTGACCAGATTGGTTCTAGTTAGAAAGATATGCTTAGGATAGAAGTGCACAGTAGCTATTTAGAGTCTACTGTGCTATTTATTGTGTTAAAAAGCTACTTCTAAATACTCATTCACCTTCTACATCAATCAGCAATATATTTATGAAAGCTGTTTCCTTTCTTGTAACTACAGGTGTCAGATGCGTCATCAAAGCAGAAGTGCCCTTTCAGCTCTTCTCAGTGGCACCTTTCCTGTCAGCTTCACGCTGCCTGCAGAAACAGCGCAGTGCTGGAAACAGCCATGAGATCACTAGAAGGGCTTTGTGATTGACAAAGAGGAACCGTAATAGTCAGAGGTGGCTCCTCAGAGAATTCAGAACTCCCTGGATGTCCTCCGGAGGCTGGTCCCTTGATTTGAAGGAAGGGTGAAGCATTCTCTGCAGGAGGAAGCGGTGATGGGAAGTAACCAGGTACATAAGGGCGGCCAGTTATTCTGCAGGTACTTAGAAGCTGAACACTGACGCCTTGTTAGGTTCTCTGTAACAAGCACTAGGGGCCCAGACACATGAAGAGTGAAGCACATTCCTTAACTCTGACACTTGTTGAAATGAGGGGAAGGTGGGATTTGTTTGGAAATCCCTCCCTGGTTTTTGTTCCCAGACCCCAGTATTCATTTTCCTGTGCCTGCGTACGGAGCTCCTTAGATAAACACTACTACTGCAGCGAATTGTAGTGCGCCAGGCCTTACCAGATGGTTACACTGAATTAAAAATATATGCAAAAGTAAGTTCTAAAGTAAAAAATGGATAAAGATGTAACTCTCACTAATTCCCAAAATTGCCTTCTATTATAGCCATGCTGCTACAGATACTGCCTTTATCCACCTGAATCTTCGTTCTCATAAGTGTTCTCCTTTGAAATCTTCCATACTTCTCTGCTGATGAAGTCCTGGCCTTTCATTGAGGACCAGCTGAAGTCTCCATCCTTCATGAACTCTTTCTTGATAATTCACATGTAGTAATCCACCCTTCCTGGATATCCTATTGCAGCTGTTTATTTGTCCTTAAACCACAAGCATCCTTTTTAATCATTTTAGACCCTCTTTTCTTCTCAACAAAATCTGAATTTCTTCAGATCAGAGGCCATTTTCAAATCCTGACCTCTGCTGAACCCACATGATGTGGACAAGGCAGAAAACATCTTGTACAGAGAGAACAGGAGTCTGGTGGCTGGGAGTGAATTGCACAAAAGGATAACCCGTATAAACTAAGCCAAGAGTAATTAGAGGAAATTTCTTTCAGGAACTAACTGTTCCTCCGCATTTTACCATTTCTTTTTAGATTATATTTTTCTATATTTCATGGGACAGAAGAAAGTTTAATGGAATTAGACTGCCTAGATTCAAATGCACATTCTAACTGATTTTTATCATATGGCTTTGGGAAATTTACTCATTTCCTTGTGCCTCAGTTTCCCCCAACTGTGAAATGAATGGGCTTAATAAAAATAGCTGCCTGAGTATTAACTAGACTAGCATATACAAAGTGCTTAGGACAATGCCCAAAACATGGTGAGTGCTTTGAAAGCAGGGTCCCAGTGGCTGGAAACCAGGGATCTAGTACCCAGAACCTTATGCTGGGTGTTAAAGGAGCTGACTCCTGAGTCCCTGGTCAGTGTACCAGCCCAGCAGTCTCTGGGGATAATCTTGGATACTTCTGGATTGCCTTTTGTGAATAATGACAGCACACCAAATATGTTTGTTCTCCCTTCCTCAGTACATGCTTATTGCTGGGAAGTGGCTGTCCCCGACTATACTTCCCAGCCTTCTCCCCTTGCTTTGAAATGGTGAGTCATATTCTTGCCAATGAGGCATATGCAGAAGTGGTATGTGTTACTTTTAATGCAGTTATGACACGCATCTTACTCATTCCCTTTCATCTTCATCCCCCTTTCTCTGGCTTGATGAAGATGCACACAGAGACCTTAGGAACCATGGGTTACAGGTTCTGGGTCCCTGATTTTTCTACCTGCAGGAAAGCAGCCTGCAGTCAGCAATGCCCACGCTGTACTTTACAAGTATGAGAAATACAATTCTACTTACTCTGTTTGATCCATTATCTATTGTTGGATTTACTTGTTACAGCAGCCTGTGTATCCTAATATATTGCCTGTAAGTGAACTGGAGAAAAGCCAACGCATCTTACTAAAAATTAATTATTAACCCGTAAAATATCGAAACTCCAGAAGCCCCAAGTAAATATATGTAGTAATATCTTCCTGCTTACACAGCACTTGTATTTGGTGAAAATCATGTTAACTTGCAAAATAGCTACCACTGCTTCTTAATTCATCCATAACTTTAAATGCTCTGTGTTCCAGAATAAGTGGTATTTACAGCAAAGACTGTCTTAGGATTTTTAAAGGTACTTATTAAGATCCTTTGATGGGAGAAGGGAAGGGTTAGATGAAGAGATTATCATTTATCATCATGATGACAAACACCAAAGGAGTTTTAGGAAGTTGAACTAGACTAATTTAACATTAGGTTCCAGAGTTTTAATATATTTCTATCAAATGCACTTAAATGGTTTATATAGTAACACAAATAAATATCTTTGTGTATGTGTGTTAAGTGTGTCATCTACTAATACGTAAACTCAGATTTGAATATGAATGGCCCATCATCACATTTTCCTTTTAACACATTTATTGCTTTTAATTCTCTCCCAGAACCCCCAGCCGTAGGGCCCATATCTGAGGCACCTGCAGTCCCTGCCTCTCATCCTGGAACATGCTCCTGGTCCGTGTACCAACCCAAGAGCTTGAGGAACACGCATCACTCACAAAGCTCGACACCTTTGCTGCACCGAGATGGTTCAAACCTGCAAAATCAGTGCTAATCTAACCTCTGCCAGCATGAGTACAAATCACGCTCTGGTGGGTGCAGAATGGACGTGTCTGAGAGTAACCTTCGTCAAGCACCTCCCCTGCCAACACATGCGGGTCTCAAAATGAGAAAATAAATGGAGATAGACATGTCTTACGTCTACATTTTTAACAGTTGTAAATCCAGCTAACAAACTTGACAAAATCATTTTAAAAATGATTTCATTCATTGTAAGAACTAAATACCTTAACACATCTTAAGAGTTTGGAAACATACCTGGCACATAATGAGGACCCAATAAATGTTAGTTCTATTCTTGTCATTATTGCTGCTGTTGATGATGAGCACTTCCTCTCCTTGAAAGTATTACTTGATGAATGAATGACTCAGTGATTGATTATTGGGCCACAAGGCTTCTAAGGACCCCAGGGTGCCCTTCTGATGAATGAAACAACGTCCAAGAGGGTAGCATCAATACCACCAGACCCCAAATGTACACCAAAGTGATTATAGCAAACAAAAGACTTTAGATACTGGAGATTCCACAGGAATTAATTTTGTAATAAGTTTAAAAATGAGAATTCTAAGATAATTTATTTAAAATTTACATTTGTTTTTATGTATGATAACGTAAGTGAAATCTAAATGCTAAAGGAAGGGATTGAATAAAAACACTGATTAAAATCAGCAATT
This sequence comes from Micronycteris hirsuta, assembly GCA_004026765.1. Taxonomy (NCBI): domain Eukaryota; kingdom Metazoa; phylum Chordata; class Mammalia; order Chiroptera; family Phyllostomidae; genus Micronycteris; species Micronycteris hirsuta. The sequence continues at coordinate 22,398 of PVJI01002923.1, read as the reverse complement.
CTGGTATTGTTAAATTAATACTTTGGCTTAGTAATGTTATCACTTAAAACTAATGGGGTCAATATCTATTTCTAGAAACAATCAACAATAGCTCCTAAATTACAGTTCTGTTTCCTAGCAGTGCTGAAATTAATGGTCTTGTAAAATTCCTATTATAAGAATATATATTTCAAATACTGAAAGCTCTGCCATAAATTATTTTACATAAATAATTATTTTAAAAAATCAATAAGACTATTTTAAAGTTTTGAAACTAAAAAAAGATTTTTTAAAAAGTTGCTTTGGGAATAATTTATGAAAAAAATTACCCTTCTTTCTATTGTAATAATTTTTAAAGGGACTGTCTTTTCTATTAAATTTTTTAATTTAATTTTACAGGCTGTTACTCTATAAATAGAACAATCCATTTTAAATGGACAAGGTGAAGTATATAAATGACATTATTACTGCTGCTACTAACAAGTTTTGAACTATGCATATTTATACACAAATAAAACCAAACCCAAGAGGATACCAATCTAAGTGTGAGTGAATAGTAGGATGGAGATACCTATTATTCCCTTAGGTTAAGGTGTAAATGGATCAAAATAACTGAGTAATATTGGCATCTTCCTGCATTACATATTGAAAAATGCGTTGATAAGTAATTTAACTTAAAAAAGTGTCAATGCCTAAGAAGAACTTATTGGATGTATTCTTTCTCTTTTTACAAAATTCTAATATAGAAATTGATATAGATATGAATATTGATATAGATATTAATCAGACTATAATCATTCAAACAATCCTTTAAAAACAATCATTTGATCTTGAACTATTGTATAAAAATGTTTTGTCTATTTTAACCTTGACACTTAACAATGACAGAACGAAACAAATAGAACCCAGGGTTGTGTATGTTGGTGTGCATGCACGCGTGATTTAAACACCTGGAGCACAGGCCGCCTGTCTTACACACCTGTATAGTCACTGCTGCCCCCTGTACTGACTAAAAGTATTTAATCTAAACCTTACAAATTAAGTCTTTAGTATATTTTTGTGACTGAATTGAATTTATTTAACCAGTTGATCTGATATATATAATCAAGTCAAAGTCTCTTAGGCTTTGTCTGTTGGTTTGCTAATAATTCTGGTTTGTTTTTTTTTTTTTTTGCTTAGACTTTGGGCATTTCATTGTAATCCTCTCAATGCCACTTTCAGGCCACAGAACAGAATTGCTTTTCCCCTCACTGACGATCTCATTGGCAACTTTGTAAATCTTTCCATCACTTGAGACCTCTGAGGTGATCTTCCCTAGTTCTTGTGGATGCCAACAGCTAGCTGATCCTGTTCCTTTCTCCCGTGGTACCCACTACCATCCCAGCTACTTTAATCACCCTCTAAAACCCTCTGTATCCCCCTGACTTCCAATCCCTTTTATTTCTTCCATCCTACCCACTCCAGCCATCTACTGCTAAAACCATTTGCATCTTATGCAGTATTTACCAGAATAGTTCACTCTCCACATTCTCAAACTCAAAGAATTTCCACATTGCATATCCAGGATTCAAGCTGACTCCACTAATAAAGAGGTAACAGGCTATATGGAACAAAAATACAAATCAGAGGTGTATTGTATTGACTCATGTAATGTGTAAAAATATTTAAATTATTTGCTAATATTTAAATCAAGAGAGTTCATGTAAAAAACCCAGATTTTTGACTTCTTGTAAAAAAAAAAAAACAGGAGATGTGGCAATTCCACTCCGTATTCTTGTGTGCATCAATGGTCTTTAGTTCAAAAGCAGCTGCTTTTGATTTTTCCCCTTGGGACAAGCATACTCCAGTCTGCAATGGTCGTCTTGTTCCCAATGCTTAAATCATACCATTTTACTTCTTTACATTACTAGCCACAAGCATTTCGGCGTGTGGTTCCTACTTGAATGTCTTTGACCCTACATCTTATCGTTTAGCTCACATTCCTCAATGCTTAGATACTCTATTTTCCTGAACCTCCACCAGAACACTTTCACCACCCATGTTCTCCACACCTCATCAAGGGCAGTGGTTGATGGTAAAATTCGCGGTGCTGTGCTAGCTGAGCCCGCCAGATAGACTGCTCTCCGCTTTGAGCTTGACTGTCACTTGGTACCTATCACATTACATTCAGACAATTTCATGAATTATTCAAATCTTCTGTAAATTCCTTGAAAATAATATTCAAATTGTTTATGCTTCTGCAGGGCAAGTATCTGAAGTCGTCTGAGTATCTAATCTAGTCCATCAATTTAGGTATTTAGTCAAAGCTTGTTATGGATGACTATCTGAAAGAACAGACTGTCTAGTTATTTGGTGTCATGTGATTTATGAGGACCAGCCAAATGAAATAATTCTTCTTTCTCTTTTTATTTTCTTTTGACCTCACTTTAGGGTGTGTGAGAGCTACTACATAAGAATTTAGAGGACAAGTAATAAAGACAGGACTTTACACTTTTGCTAAGAGGGGCCCAGATTTAATGTTTCTTTACTTGACCTTTGTATAAACATCTCAGAACAAATGGGAATGCACAGAGGGCACACGCTGCAAGTCCTGGGCATCTCTTAGTGGGATCAGGGAGAGAGAGTCTTGAAGCTCTGCAGTCTGTGTCCTCCTCTCCAAGCAGGGTTTCCAGCCCTGCACACTGCTATTGTGTGTACTGCCTTCCACCAAGATTTAAAATTCATCAGACAGACAAAATGTATATTTAGTACTCACATGAGGGAATACAGAATGCCTTTCAATACATCAAACTCTTAAACCTTTTACATCCTTCATTTTTAAGCTACATGGATTTTGATTTGTACAATTTTAAAAATATTCTGAAGCCTAGTCAATCTAACAGTAAAAAGCACTGTTGCACAGTAAGAAATCAAGAAATACAATTCAGCAAACCTGGTCTAGTTGGTCCCCAGGGAAGCTTTTTTCCAATTTGGTTTGTCATAGCCCAGATCCATCATGTCATGCTGGCCTAACTTACTACTACTGTCTTTCATTTTTTTCCCTTTTTTGGCACACTCCAACTATTTTCTGTTAAACTAGTGCTGTCACAAGAAAACACATAAAAATGCTCTTTTTCAAACACTCTGTTTGGTTCTCTCCTGAACTCTCCAGAGCTATGGATTTCTCTCACTGTCTTCATCAGGGTTGAATGTTGACAGATCAGTGAACCTTACTGGTGATCGTGACAGGCTGGGTGCTGTTTTGTGCAAGGTGGAGAATAAAACAAAATAATAATAAAAAGGGTATCTGTGTCTTGCATCTAGAAGGTCCCTGATTCAACAACAAAGGCTTATGTTCAAAGATGATTAGCTTAAAGGCATTTCAGAGATTTCTGATTGTAGCAGCAGCTGGGTGTCTGGCTACTAGGTGAAATATGTATTCCCCTGAGAACAAAGGCAGCTGCAACCTTCTTTTGCTGAGATGGCACCTTCAATAATTCCATGTATTTATCAGTATTTGTGTCAAGATCTTAGGGATTTTGCCCTTCAGGTGTAGCTAAGAGTAGATGAAGTGGATAGGGTCTTAAACAGTCCTCTAAGTTATCTGCAGAGAAAAAAAAAAATGTCCCAAGGTGTCTACGAGAATGAGAAGAAAATATTCTTGTGGCTGAAAATGTACACAGCACAGAAAAATAGCTCCAAGGTCTCTGAAAGGGGAGAGTGAATAGATTTTAGGTTATTTATGAAACCCAAGATAAGCTATTGCTTAAAATACTGTACAGCATAATTTTTTTCAAGTTGGAATCAAGTAAATATAAAGAAACATATATTTTTAAAAGTTAAAAATGAAAAATAGGTAAACTTATTTTTCCACATAAAATCAACAAGCTCTGTGTGTGCTGTTGCCATGGATTTTTTTCTGCATAAACCTTCTGCATTTTGTGTACGTGACTTCAAAGGGAAAATGGTTGGTCTGCAGTTAGAAAGTGTAGGATGCATACAAGACAACTGAGTGTGCATACATATGAATGACAGTCTCCCCATGGCCTGTGGCCTAGAATGACACCTTCTGTCACCATCCAAGGCAGATTCATGTGCTATTGAATCATGTGGCACTTTTTCCCACATGGGCTTGCACGGGGTTTGGTTCTTTGCACTTATCATAAATGCAAAATGCATTTACATAGTGTGTGCAAGGGTGTGTGTGTTCAAGAATCATGAGAAAATGCCAAAGAGTTGAGGACATAATCTTTCAAATAATGACTGTGATAGTTTCCCAAAATTTGAAAGATCAGAAAGTCAATTTGCAGAAATGGACATTAAGTGTCCCTCCCTTGGCACAAGAGGTGGCTTCTGAGGGCTGAGCTTAATCTGGGGTTTAGTCTCCCCTGAAGAGAAGCACAGAGCAAAAGCCTCACACATTTCCTTAAACTGGATCCCAAGTCCATGGGAGCGCATTCTATGTTCCTCTTCATTTTGGAAGCAAACTTTCAATGACACATCTGGGATAGCACTTATTTGCAGGGTGACAAGCTGGTGCCCTGAAGTGTGATTTCAAGCCTATAGTGAAATCAAGCAGAAACAAAGTGGATTTTGAGAAAGGAAGAAAGTACTTGTCGTAAGTACCTACAAGGACAGGTAATTAAATTAAGATTGATCTCTTCCAATATCCTTTTGTGCACATTTTCCATTGAAGTCAAAAGCAGATTTTCCTCCTAATGACAAAATTATAATTTATATTGTTAGTAGACAAATTTACATCGACATTAAAGAAAAATGAGCTATACAGAATACGTGGCCAGACAATTATACTGATATGGAATAAGTTTATATAAGCTTAAGTAATAGAACTATATACTTGATCAGTGTAATATTCCATTCTAGAACATTCTGCCTAAGCCATCCCACTTCTAGGACTTCAGACTTCTAAGAATTATGCATTTACAGCCCAGATGGGCTTTATATACCTGAATATATTAAAAAGAGCGACAAAAACTAAGGCCTTTCTGTCTATCTATTTTCATTTTCCTAAAACCTTTGATTCCTACATACTGAGTCTGTTGAGACTCCCCATCTCCCCCCACCCTCATCATCCTCCTCTTTAGAACCACAGCAGTTTTTCTCTTGGCGTAAATACAAGGCAGCAGTAAATTTATTTCTATAAGAGTCCACTGCATGTACGCGTGTGTGCGCACTCACATGCACACATGCAAATATGAACAGGATTTCCCATTCCAGTAAAGCAAATGCTCAAAGGTGGGAATACAAGGGTAAAATTAAAAATAGAAAGGCAAAAAATTAGAGTGTCACATTTGTATTAACCTCACGTATTATATGTATGTAAAATGGAAGGAGAAAAATAGAGATCTGATCAGAAGTTGGCAGAGTAGAATGTGTCTATCAGAAAGAAAACCATGGGCCAGGATTCAGAAAACAGGGTTTCAGGCTTCAGCTCAGTATATATATATATATATATATATATATATATATATATATATATATATAACATACATACAATATGAAGGAGGTCATTCAGCTCTGTGAGACTCTTATCTCATTGTTAAAAGTATAATAACACAACTTTTCACAGACACCACTGTGCAGGTTAAATGTGAAAAGACTCTAAACTCAAATACACCTGGCAAATGTAAATGAGGAAGATTAAATCACAACCCTGAGATTTTGTTCAAAAAGTTATGGGATATGTGGAGAAGACATTTTTTCTTTCATAATTTAGTACATCATGAATTTTCATTTCAAATTTCAGGAGATTTTAAGCTTTTGTTAGTCAACATTTAAAAATATTGTGTGGATGGAAAATTATTTTATCTACACTTAAAGGGTATATAATGGTTTGATGTTTCAGTTTTTCATGTATAAGTCTTGTTCAAACACACTAAAGTTAGAGTTTTATTAGGTCTGGCAAGAATGATACCAACATGTATTCATGGACTTACTCCATCTGCATGGGAATACGTAGATCTCACTCTAAATATAGTCTTTCAGAGTTCTGAAATGCTTGTGCTTTGGAAATCTGAAGTACAATAAATTGATGCTATATTTACTTGGAAATTTAGTTTCTCAATTTAAAAGAATATCATTTTCTCACAAAATATTAGATATTTTCAAATTCAAAAAGTGAATGCCTACAGATCAATGACAACTACGAAAAAATTCAAAAGCCCCTATACCATGGTATTTCATACAATGTATTTTCATTTCATCATTAAAATATTCCTAAGCAAATCAATTCATCTCTTGATCTAGGTAAAGAAGTTATTTGAAGATAAAGGCTATTTCTAGCACACACAGAAAATACAGGTTTGGTATTATCCATTTGGTTACTCAGCTAATTTATAATTAACATGGATTTTGTACTTCTTTGAGTGTATAACTATACAGTCTTAAAAAAGGTTTTAGTATGCTTATAGTCTTTCTTTCCTTTATGTTTAAGAAATATCTTTTACTGTATAAAATATTTAATTAATTAAATTTCCACAGTCCTTTAATTTTCTCAACCAGTATTTGATTTACAAGTAAAAGCCCCCAAGTGTAGAATAAAATTTTAATTTTTTGTAACTATTGAATGAATTCAATGTGTTCAATTTTATCTGCATGTTTTTTTGATGTCTTAAAAGATCTTCTCAGGGTTTGCTTTATGTCACCTGTACAGTATATATCTGTCAATCAATCTATAAACATCTAATATGATAAATCTATCACATTTATTTCCAAAAATTTACTACAATAACTTTTTATGTTACATTCAAATGTAAATTATTTCCAAAAATAAAAAAAAATAAGAATTAGAGACATATGGACTGCGTACTCACTGAAGTCTACTAGTCTTAGGATGGAAATTGGTTTTCCACATCTAGGAGAACATTGAAGGGAAGAAATACAAATTGCGGTATATTCTCAAAGAATCAAGATCACCTTTGTAGCTCCTAGCTACTTTTCCTCACGACTTAGAATGTGTCATTTTTAATTTCAGGTTTGAGGGTTTTAGCTCAGTATCAGTTACCTCACTATTTAAGTTGGCTAAGCCCATTTATCTAGAATACTATGCTAAGTGGCCCAAGGTCCTGGGATGGCCTGGAATTCCTCTATTTCTGAGCGGTTGGCTCTGTAGCTCTATCATCATTCTCATAACCAAGAGTACCTATCTGTAACTTATTTATATTGTTTCCACTTTCCTTTTAGCTCAGTGCCTGTATTATGATCACCTGAGATACACTTGCTCATATACAAACTTCCTGTGGCTTTCATAGAGTTAAATTTTAGCAGTTAAGAATATCTAAACATGTTTGACAGGTTTTATTACAAAATAAAGATTTATACAAGCGGGACCAAAAACCCCCAGAATTTATTTATAAAGAAATGTGTTTTTTTTTTCACATGTTTAAATTTCAGTCACTTTCAAAGTATTCTCTAGTTGATGCAATACACCTATTGAGACTTTTTTCCACTGCTCAAAACAGTTTTTGAACTTGTCAATTTTGATGCCATTAGTGTTTCTGCCATTTTTTGTTTCAATTCTTCCTCATCGGTAAATATTTCTGTTTGAGGGCTTTTTTCATCCAGGGAAACAAACAAACAAAAAATGTCACTCTTGGCAAGATCTGGTAACAGAAGGTGGAGCATGGAGGTCATGCCGCTTTTGGTCAAAAACTGCTGAACACTCAGCTCCATGTGGGCAGGTACGCTCCTAAATCACCCATCATGAAATGGGCAAATGTGTTGAAAGTCTTCAGAAAATTCACTGAGGCTGAATGCAGCTTCTCACAACAATGCCAATGGGTACACTGATACAGATGGGTTCCTAGAATACTCACATAGCATGTGAAGTTGGTACTACAAGGGCCGGCCCTCCAGGAGATAATTCCAGGTTTTTTGGGTTCCTCCTCCACTACCACCACCGCTTATATATTTTTTGGTAAAATAAGATCTGTAAAAACTGGGCCTGCTCTTCTATATGGTGACCATTAGATGGCGCTGAGTAACAGGAGGCAAAGACTCCCAGTTCATTCAGTTGTGTTTGGCCCGCTTTAATGCTGTAAATCACTCCTGGCTCTGGTACCCATTTGAGCTGTTGCCATCCTTGTGCCCTGGTCTGAGGTTTCAAGTATGGGTGATTGGAAACGTGTTTCTATTCTTGGAAAATAAATAAGGACACCAAGAGAAAAAAGTAGTTTGGGGTGAAATGGATGATTCAGTATATTTATTTGGAAGAAGAGGTGAATCATCAAAGTAGAAATGTCCAGTTAACAATTGGAAATAAATGACTAGTGCTTACATGAAAGGAAAGAATCGGCAATGGTGATTTTGGAATCATTCAAGTAAAGGCAGAGGTGAAGCCATGAAAAGGGATGAGTTCTCTGAAGGAGAAACTGGATGGCAAGAAGAATGAAAGAGCAATCACTGAACATGGGGAATATTCATGATTACCATGCAGGTGGGGATAAAGAACCTAATAGGGAACAGAAAGTTTGAAGAGAAAGAATGATAAAATCTACGTTATGATTGGCTCAAATGTATTAAAGTTTTTTTTTTGTTTTGTTTTGTTTTTTACATGAGGAAAAAAAGAGATAGATATGCATGAAATTAACGGTGAATAGTAAAGGTTCGATATTGTCACAGGTAAGAGCAATCTGTCTGGGTGCCTTGGCATAATGGCAGCACAAAACTCATCCGGGCACTTTGCCTAAATCCTGATTTGCAACAAAGGTTTGGTACTGTTGGATACAATAGGCAGAACACTAAAAATATTTTTGAGTATCTGAATACACACTACAGGATATTACAGGGTAGAAACATGGATTTTGCTTTCTTTTGGTAAAATTGATTTTTTAAATATCAGAATTGACATTTTTGGCTTTCTTTAAATTTTTGATGACAGATTGCTCACCATTATTTTAAATCTAGCATTTATATTTATAAAGGATGGGGAGGGAGTTCCTTACTTGTCCCTTAAACTTTTACTTTCTCATTTTGGCAGTTTCAAACTAAATAGTGTACATTGAGGAAAACGGTGAGAACAGAACAGTGTGAAATTATTGATCTCTTGCCTTGTGAAGTTTCACAAGTCCTTGCAAAAATTTACAAGTTTGCCGCAGGGCAAAATTTGATCATTTTAGACAGGGATTGAATATTTTGCCTTGAAAAATGTTAGCAAAAAATCTCCTGGGGGTGAAATCACAAATTGTCAAATCATTTGGGCATAGAAAGTCATCAACTTTATGTGGTGAGTGGCAATTTATACTGTATGCTTAGCTTTCATGGAAAACAATGACAAATTTAGAATCAATACTCCTAAATGATCTGCTCCCAACAAGAACAGATTGTTTTCACTGAATTGTATTGAAAGAAGGGCTTCATTGCAATACCAAGGGAGGTCAGCGGGAGGCAGCACTGAATTTCATGTAAAGTACAGAAGGAGGCTGGTAAGGGCCAGACTTCTAAATAGTGTGCCTGGATAGAAAAAGCACAGCCTTTATAGACAGAGCACAGTTCAAATTTTGGTTCACTCATTTATTAGCTATGTGAATCTGGCAGGTTCCTTAACCTCTTTTAATCCATTTTCTCATATTTAAAATGAGAGAATTAATATTTACCTAATAATGATGTTAAATAATGTTAGGTAGATGCATACATTACAAATGGTATTTCTATTATTTTATCATTTTAAAAATAATTTTTATTAAAGCAATAGGAGTTCCATAGGAGGACAGATTGAAAGTCTATGGACTTTCCTTTGGGAAATCAAAAATTTACATATGTCATAAATAATATTTGTGAATTCAAAAAATTATTTACAAGTACAAGAGGATTGGAAATGCAATTTTAAAGAGGTAATTCTAAGAAAAGTTGTTAAAATGAAGAATCACTAAAAGAGCCCTGGCCAGTGTGGCTCATTTGGTTAACGTATCATCCTGTAAACCTAAAGGTCATGGGTTGGATTCCCAGTCAGGGCACATGCCTGGGTTGTGGGATTTCTGGTCAGGGTGCGTATGGGGGGCAACTGGTTGATGTTTCTCTCTCACAGTGATGTTTCTCCCCTCTCTTTCTCCCTACCTTCCCCTGTCTTTAAGATGTCCTTGGGTGAGGATGACAAAAGAAAAAAAGAAAGAAAAATAGAACTACTAAAAGACAGAAGTCCTTTATGTGGTGGATGGTAAATTTATTGGATTTCATCTATCACAATTTCATTTAATCCTGAGAGTGGAGTTACATATGCTTATGCATACTGGATTCACAGACAACTTTAAAAATACTTTTGGCTAAGTAACACTTGCACATAGTTCAGCTTTTAAATAAGCATTAAAGAATGAGTAAAGTAAGAACTTTTCCTCTTCTCTTTACCTTAATGTTTAAAATGGAAACTAGAATATTTGGAGTCCATCACCAACTGCTACCAAAAACTGCGGTGCTTGAAACACAGGTACATTTTAACAAAATGCATTGGTTAGTGGATGACCACTGAAGCGGCATTTTATTATCATAATGAAGCAGCATCATTAATAGTTGGCCACTGTAAAGAGAATCTGCCGCTTCATGACGGTGTTGGAGAAGCAGGTCCGTGTTTTCCATGGAAGAGTCATGAAAGGTAGGACGCTTTCTCCTTCAGGTTCACCCCCATGCAGCTGTTCCACCCTATATGAACAATCTGAGTCTCGTGAAACATGTCTCAATCTTAAAGAAAATATCCTTAATTGTAAAGAAAACCTAACAATAAGTTAAATATATCCTACCCTATGCTTATTCTAATATCCTTGATCTTGACTCATTGCTTAGGACTTTTCATATAACAGAATTTATCTGAGCTCTAGGTCTCCTTATATTAACACAGCTTAATAATATCTTGTGATTATCATTCTTTCTGTGTGTATATTTGATGTATTTTGAATACTGGATTAGCATTTATTATTTTCTACATTTAAAAAAAACTTCATTAGATATGTAGCAGAGTGGTCAGCATCGAGAACTCAGTAGATGGAGTGCTATAAGCGTAAGCTTGGCTTTTACCATTTACTAATTATATAACCTTGGGTAGGTAATATAAACACTCTAAGCCTTACTCTTCTTGTTCTGTAAAATGGGCACACTAATTGTATCAGAGATGTTTTAAGAATTAAATTAGTAAACAAAAGTCAAATTAGCTCTATGAAATTATTATTGTAGATATATTTGCTGAAGTTGTTTCTTCTAGCAAAAAAAATGAGGATACTCTTTATCACTGCTGCCACTTTTAATCAAAAACTAAAGTATAGGTACCATCTTATAAATCATTGAATATTCATCTTTTCATACAGTAGTAGGTAGTGTTAAGGATATATTTGAATGTTATTAAGGTAGTATTTGAATGTTAAAAACCTTAATGCTCCCTTTTCAAAACAGAAAATCCTCAATCAAATCCTTAAATTTAGCTTTGTAGTGGTCTTGGCATGTCTCTTGCTGTCAGTGCTGGAGAAGGGGACACCAGAGGCGCACACAGCACCGCTGAGGGGCATGAAGCTTGCATTAGCTGAGCCAGCCACATTAGCACTGAAGGGAAGGAAGTGCGTCTGCCTTCTCCCTTGCCAGCTTCATGTCCACCCGCTCTCATGCCCGGCTTCTGCCAAGGGCGGAAGAGTATATATATGATCAGGACGCTGAGAACCCAAGGCATGACTTAAACCAATGGATGATGTCGCAAAGTCTCCAAGGCACCCCTCTCTTTTTTCTCTTCTGTTTTTTTTTCTCTTGTTCCCTGTCTTGTTTCTCAAGGTTAGAAGGACCTAGACATGACCTGACCTTTGACTTTCTTTTCTACCCCATTCTTCTGGCAAGGTGAAAGAAGACGGCCTTCCCCCTACTGACCAGCTGCTCCAGACTCATCCTCCCGCGCTCTCCTCCTGCTGAGCTGCCGGTCCTGAAGGCTGCTGCCTAAGCAAGTTTGGAGTGCGCTGTTGAGTAAAACATGATGCCCATTTCTCTCCTTTTCCTTTAGAACCAGAAGTCTGAGGAAAATAAGCAATGTTTTTTTTAAGGGCCTGTAAATACAAAAACCAGATTCAGATATATTTCTATGGGCATGTTTTTGCTTTGAAGAAAGTGTTTTGACTTGTTAAGAATCCTTGCTTTAATTTATTTCTAGAAAGAATGAATGATGAAAAGTTATAAAAAATTAGTCTAGGTAAGTGTTTGAGGAATGCCAATGGTGAAGTCGCCAGCAGGAGGCAGGTCTCAAGCCTGTAGCAGCTGCAGCGATGCGCTTGCTCCCCAGCCTGCAGTGGAAATAGGCCCCGCCCCCCTGCAGGGAGCTTCCCCACCACTCGGGACGCAGTTGCTGACAGCGGGCCACACAGCTGCAGTCATGGAAACCACAAGGATTGCTGAATGAAATTCTAAACTAGAAACGATGAGTGTGAGAGTTAACAAAAGTGTTCGATGTTTAATAAAGTAATTCAAAGGCTAAGCACAGTTAAGTTTCTAAAATGGGGTAGAGATGAAAAAAGTGAAGTTATAAGTATATAACTAAAACTGAGAAATTCAGAAGAACATGAGAAATAGGGCTCTGTGACCTAAATAGGAAAACGTATTGCTTAAAAGGTATTTCAAGGTAAACTATTCTACGAGGTTTATAGGAGAATAGATATTATAGCCTGCATTTGTCTTCTTTTTATGTTCAAAATGATCGGATGTGGCCCATTTCTATCGCAAACGGTAGAAAACATTTCTTTCTTTCTGCACAAAGCAAATAAGCTCTGAACAATTTGCTGTATTCAAAACAAACCCCGGTTTGATGTCCTGTGGTTGAGAACCAGTTCTAAGTTCAGAGTGAAGCTCCCATGGCCACGGGAGCTCTCGGGGAAGTATGGCCAGTGAGAACTGCTTTCATTAGCCGGTGCTTTATGGAAGACGCCAGAATCCAGCATGGCCTGAAAGACAGGTGTAGGTCACAGTGTCCAGTGCAGCCATGGCTTGTTTTTACAAATGTACCCAGACCCCCGCATATACACCAACTGGCAAAGTGATGCTCTGAGAAACCCAGAGAAACTCAGGAATCACAGGCAGTTCCCATCGTTGAAGGCACTACTTGAAAATCTTTTCGTTAAGTGCAACTACTTGAGAATGAGAAGGGTCTTATGCGATGAATTAAAATCTACTAAATTGGCACTTCAGCGGAATGCATAAGAGGAAAAAATTCGAGAAGTATGGACTGTCCATAAAAGAGACACTGCTTCATTCTTCCCTAGAAATAATAACATCTTTTACATATGCCACTTCTCTCTGAGGAGCTTTAAATACTTTATCTAATTAATCCTCCCAGCTTCCCAGAGAGGTAGACAGGGGGGCAGGTATTATCATCTGAATTTAGCAGTTGTAGAAATTAAAGTGTCCTGATGAAGTGACTTAGGTAGGAGGCAGCATTTGCACTTAAATAAGTGGGCTATAAATTCTCTGCTATTTGCGTAAAAAGAGCACCTACAATGTATATTAAACCTGCCTCCTTTTAATCCATCCTACATGTAATCTGGCAGAATAGTCGTCAGTGTTGCTAGGTACAAAGAACAAAATATCTATAACTCAGAATGTCTTTTGGAATTTAGCAGTGGCTCTTGGGCCAAGAAGCTAGAGGTTATTTTTATTAAACTATAAATAAAATGATTTCTTGTATTGTTAAATTGCTGTAGTAGTCAATTTAGCATTATTTAAACAGTTGAATGTGCATTGTGAGTATCAGAATAAAACTATCTGAGGGGCTATGGAACTCTAGGTTAGAGAATGGAAGGAAATCTGCATTTAGACCAGGTAATTAAACACTCAGGGTAGGAAACATGAAGGACAATAGATAATGACAAAGGACAGAGTCTAAAAGTAGGAACTAAGTGAGCAGGCACTCTGTTACCTACTCAAAAGTCATTTTCTTCCTTTCTTTGCTAGTGGAACTCAGTGGGGGGAAGATGCAATTCTTCCTCCCTTGTCAATTATAGTACGCCCATTTCTTTCTCACTTTACAGTGCAGGGTTGGGTAGGAGACCAGGTCTGTCCAGTGAGACACAAGGGGATGAGGGCGCCACAGACCCTGTGGGAAAGGCTGCTTTGGTCTTCAAGAGGGACAAGAAAGAATCCCCCAATCTGTTTAACTTTGTCAGATCTTCACGGGCTACCTGCACCAGCAGCAGCAAATATGTGGCCATGAATGAGACAGGCAGACGGGGCGGGTGGCAGGACAGGAAGGAGGAATGACTGTTTTCTCAATAATGTCATTGAGCTATTGAAGTAACCACCCCTGGAGTTGTTTTACCTTGGTGCTTTTATTCTACGTGAGACAAAATTTTCTATCATTTATGGAAATATTAGGTTTTCTATATAGATAAGTTGGCACTAATACAACCTGGAAGGCATTGCTTTCAGAATTATTTCTATGCCATTACTTCTGGTGGGGTCTCAGACCTGCTAGTGTCCGCCGGTGTGAAAATATTGAGATGACGAGCACAAGGTTTGTGAGATGTCAGGGACGCACAGATTCTACCCATACATTTTCTCACGGAATAGAAAAATGTTGTCTGTACTTTGCCCTAAATAAACCACAGGACACACACTGGAGAGGCAGAGGTCCCTATCAAAGCTCCTGGCAGTGGGCGGGAAGACTGGGAGGCAGAGGCAGTGAGCTGGAAGCAATCCTGGTGCACTTGACCCTAGACCTGAAGAATAATCCAAAGGCTATGGAGAGAGTGAAAATGTTGCATTCAGAGTGTATCATGTAGGTCTATAGGGCAAATTTCAAGGTTTTCCTCTGAATACAGATTTAATAAATAAAACAAGGCAGTATTGTCTATGGATGTGTTCGATTTTTTTTTGCTTAAAACTTCTCTGAGAAAGGTGCCCAAAGATGGCTAATGGCTTAAGATTGGGAAGTTCTGCCTGTCCAAATGCCCAGGCAGACAGTCCATCCGTGTGCGAAAGCAGACATACTTTTAAGGCATGGGAGGTACATTCAGCATTCTGGTGTGAATTCCTGAATCTGTCTACCTCTTATGCATGTTTCAAACAGTAAACAAGCCATGTCTGCCAGTTACACTAAATAAATAAGCAACAAATGATATGTAATAAAACTGCTCATTTTTTCTTATTGAGGAGTGCACCACAAATGATAAGTAAACTACTTCATTTCTTGTTATTTGAAAAGCGAAGAGCTAACAATGAATTCATTTCCACCCTTAGGTTCCCTGGGCATACCAGAGGGTAAAAGCAAAGGCAGTTCAGAAGGGTCTAAGACTATTTCAATGAACCCCAGGACCAAAACACAAACCACAATACCAACAAAACAAAACAAAACAAAAACACCTGCAAGGAACACTAAGAAATGTGAGGCATCTGAGTGAGTGGAATGATAACATGGTATCACTGAGCCTCCAGTGATGGGGTTTCTAACCACATTACGATTTTTCACTTGTTTCTATTGTTTCTAATGCTGAGCCAATATTTTATAAGAAACAAAATTATGCCAAACAAAGAATGAACCCATTTTTAGCATCACTATGCAAGACACTATTGTCGGGCACTGAAAGGGAAAAAAAAAGTAGTAGTAGCTGCTGCCCTGCTTTCTAAAGTTGAGAAATGCAGTTATAGAAACGATGCATAAGCCTATGAAAACATGCACAGAATTCCAGGGAATGGCACTGGCTGGGGAGGTCAGTGGTTAGAGCGCAGTCCAGTTACACCAGGGTTGCGGGTTTGATCTCCGGTCAGGGTACATACAAGAATCATACAATGGAAGCATAAATAAACGGAACAACAAATCAGTGTGTCTCTCTCTCTTTCTCCCTTCCTCTCTCTCTCTAAAAATTAAAAAAATTCAAAACAATTCAGAAAAATTCCATGTGGCAAGCAAAACGTGTCTCATAAACAAGATTACTAATACTAATAAGCAGAACGACACCAAAGGTCACACTCAGAGGCGGCGTCCGTAAGTAAGGGTCAGTGGTGCCGACACAAACGGCCGCCTGTCTGCGGGACGACAGCTCTGCTTTGCCCTCAGACTTGCACAAAAGAGGGCGAATTAACCAAACCTTCTGTAAATCCTTTTTGCCACTTTGTACCTAGAGGACAGATCAACCAGACTTCGTGGGCTGGCTGTGGGGAGTAGAAATGATACAGGTGAAGGGTTCCCCTGAGTGCAGAGCCCTCCCAAGGCTGCTTGGTAAAGGGTAATAATGAGATTAGCAATGATAGTCCAAATACATGGTCTGCTTAAGTATTTCTAATGCTTATTGAATGTTTCTGCTGTGGGAGTCATTCTGCCTACGTTACCTCCTTTAATTTCCACATTGACCCCTATAAGGCCATGCAGACCACGTAAGTTTAGAGGTGGGAAGAGTTCATTCCAGTAATAAGACTGAGGGAAGAATTCACAGCAGAACTTATTATAAAGGCTGCACAGGAGTTAAACTGGAAGAGAGGCTATGAGAAGGCACACCAAGGATGGATATGGTTCAGATTGGGAAGGCAAACAAATAAACACTAGTTTTACAGGGCTGGTCAATTATTTAAGGAAGCCATGCATTGTCACCAAGAATATGGACACAAGCAAATTGTACATAAGAGGGCTGTGGTGTCCAAGGAACCACGCATTACGGAAGAATATGCTTGGAAGGTGCCTTACACAAACAGATCAGGAAACTGACTTAGTCATCTCCAGCAGGTTGATAGCCTGCAGACACAGAAGCTTAGGGAAAAGTTGCTGGATCTTCTGAAGTAGATGGGGAAATCAACTGATCAGTGAGTCAGCCTATATTCACACATACAAACTTAGGTGGAGATATAAAGTCCACTTATTGAATAATTATTTTGTTATATGGCAATTTGAACAGTTTCAAAATTACCATTTTCAAATTATTTATGTAACTGCATCTCACAGCTGCCAAGATCAACCATACGTGGTTAGATATCAACATTCCACATTATTTTTTTCCCTTGCCAATTTATCGTCACTAGTCCCGTGCGGGTGCACTTGGCCTGGGGCGTCCCTGGGATCTCCTCCCCTTTCTCTAGCCTTCGAAGCTGGTAGACACTCTCTGCCCAAGGTTGGACAGCAGCTGCCGGACGAGCTTTGATATTTCTCCAAAGTATTTGTTTTCTCCCCTTCAGGGATGCAGTTTTTCAGTGCGTGGGTGGTTTCTGCTTGTGCCTGTGGGTGGTTGTTTCATTGTGAGAGGAATATTTTTTTCAGTGTTTTCTTCTTGATTCAGGAATTTTCCTAAGAGTGGTGGTCTGCTTCATTGTGGCATTTTTCAGTTACACATTGTTAGGTTCTCAAAGCCAGTCAGACAAGGTGTCCTGGGGACATTGACATTTATTATTGTCATTCTGAAATTCTGAAATTAAGACCACCTTGCAAAACAACTAAATTATGAGCGTGCTGTGTCGTCTTGTTACCCAATCAATTGGCCAGTAACAGTTATTAGACTGTGCTGTGCGAGCCTAACTTCCTCCTCCTAATGTGATGGAATTAATTCACACAACCTGATAACAAGGCTATTACAATGCGAACAATGGTTTAAAAGAGGCTTGCGAGGAACAGCCAGGCACCATTGAACATTTCAGATCAAAGGTCTATTGAACAGAAAGAACAAATAGAATCAATTTCTTGAACTGTTTCTGCATTTTCAAACTTGCAACATTATACCACAGAATGTGACTTAATGAAGTACAGATGAGAAGACCAGAGAAAAGCTAGTTCTAATGCAACAATGAAAATTATTGTAATGCTTTAGTTTTTTTTTTTTTTTTTCCTCTCTCTGGAAACAAACCAGTTATTAAAGACAGCTTTGTCTGCCTAAAACTGTGGTCTCTGAAGCCAGCCAGGACTTAGATAACCCTCTTAGTTACAGATAACAAGGAGCAGAGAGGTAAATTTTCCACTTTCCATGTAGACTGCAAAGTTGTTACAGAATTTATTTTTAAACAGTGCAGGACTTAATGAGGGAAAGTGTTCATCTAACTGACATAGGTAACAAAAGATGCACAGAACACTTCACTTGAAATCTGAAACTAAAGGTTAAATAGTGACTATAGTAAATTGAATAGTGGCTGAATGAAAAAAAAGTTTAGTTTTCTGGGAAGCTCATTTATATTAAAGGTTGTTTCTCAGTAACAATATAAAAGTTGTTGGAATTCTAGGAAAAAAGTGCAAAATATATTTATTCATTTAAAAAAATGAATTCCTGCCCTGGCTGGTATAGCTCAGTGGATTGAGCACGGGCTGCGAACCAAAGGGTCAGTTCGATTCCTAGCACATGCCTGTGTTGCAGGCCAGGTCCCCAGTGGGGGCCACATGAGAGGCAACCACACATTGATGTTTCTCTCCCTCTCTTTCTCCCTCCCTTCCCTTCTCTCTAAAAATAAAAAAAATAAAATCTTAAAAAAATAAAAAATAAAATGAATTCCTCTTATGAGCTAGACTTTAAATATCTAAGTTCTTTGGAATTACCAGGAAACGGATGCCTTCTGGGGCCACTAGCACCATTCATACCTCCTTCTCCCCCACCATCGTTTCTAAGGAGGTAATAGACCCATCACCAAGAGAGGAGAACATTTGTTAAATGAGCAAAATCAATGACTGCAGGTTAAAAAGAATCCAGAAAATATTGTATTCTTCTAGAGAATTAGAGATTCACGCTCATGTTCAAGTAAAAGTAGTAAAAATCATTTTGACATTTTCATAAGTAAATCCATCTATGGGTAATTGGTGGAACATGTAATAGGAAAAGATATTTGACCTGTCAATTTTCCCTCGAAGGTGCACAGAGCGAGCTCATCAGTCCTCGAGTGGAACTGAAGGTGCAAAGACTGTGACAGAAAGTATACAAATCTGAGTCCTGTAGGAACAGTGTGTGAACTGGAAGAGGAGAGCATTGGTTAAAAGATGCAGAGAAAAGAATGTCTGTGGGAGAAAAGGTTTGGTGTAGGAAATAGACTCTGTAGGAAAGAACCTGTGTTGCCTTCTCAATGAAGAAAAACTTGAAATTTATATGGACATACATGGAAACATTAATTTTAAGGGTTTCTACCGAGTGAGAGATACACCTGGCTAGAAAAGATGAGGCAGGGAAACTATATGTATACATAATTACAGAATTAAAATTTTTATCAGAGACAGAAAGGAAAAGGATTTACACTTCAAAAAGTATGCCAGCAATGGAGAGGGAACATTGCAATTCCTAACACAGAAGAGAGAGACAAAGAGAGAAAAATTTTGAGATAAGAGTGACATCTGCAAAACAGGGAGGGGCAATGGTATAAAAAGTTAAATGTACTGAGAATGAAAAAAACACAACTTAAAGTAATCACCGATGACATAAATGTTAATTTAAAAAACCTATTTTGAGCTCAAACTCTAATGTGCATTAAAATATTTTGAAGGTAACTTCTAAATTAGTGAGCAAATAAATAAGATTTTAAATCTCTACAATGAAGATAGAAACCAGAAAGTAAAACAAATTACATACAAAGAACAAAATCATATTGTTTTCATACTATATTATATTTACTGTCTGTAGACAAATAGCAACATTAATATAAATTTGAAAAAGAAAACCTGATCAGGTGATTTGCTCTAACAGTAATTATAACTAATTATATGGTTATAATAGTGAAAACAGTAAAATCGTGTGCAATGTCAAAGAAATAGGATTGGAATCTGAAACACATTAACAAATAAGCACCACAAAGCCACAGACGATGTTGCCTTATTCACAGAAGGATATTGAATGTTGGACCACTTGGTCCATATTTTTACCACTGAGATAAATTACAAACACATTAAATATCATCAATGGGAAAAATAATTAATGTTAAAAATATTGAAGTCCTTTAAAAATTAGGCAACACAGGTCAAGTTACTAATCTCAGGGTGGGTAAGAATTTTATTTTAAACCGTAAATGTAAAGGAAGTGATACACAATGAAGCAGAAATGTATAGAGAAGGTTGAAAACTTCTAAGGAGTTACATCTTGAGCAAAGTCAAAATCAAAATTTTGTAGTTGGTAAGGAATATGTAGCAAAATTTAATATTTTCTTAAAGATGTTTATAAATTATTAACAAAATATCTATACCTCATTATGGATTTTTTAAAAAAGTTATTGATACTTGCACATCATGGGTCTTGTCAATCAATGTAACAGGCAGATCTGTACAATTAGCCATTAATACTCACTTGGAACACACTCCAAGCCACTCTATTATTCACTGAGAATAATTCTGTTTTGAATAATTTTTTTCTTGATATTTTCAATGTGATCAATAAAGTAGTAAAAATGAAAAATGTATTTTTAAATAGCTTTTTAACCAAATTTATAATTTATAGGAAATCATTTGCTTCCTTTCTCTCAACTTGAAGGTGTTTACTTAACTAAGAGTTGTTGACTTTGGTGTTATTTTGTTATTCATGTGTATGGGAAATGATACAAATTAGATTAGGTGAATGAGAATTCATTCTTCTATTATAAAAGATGATTTGTTGAGCTGTTATTAATTCAAAGCTCAGAGTTTCAACCATCAGCTCAAAGGAGCCCTCTAAAGAACTGGAAAAAGATCACTGAGTGAAATTTAAGAACTTGATGGGTAAGTTGATTGTAAAAATCATGACTTGTGTAAGACTCTCTTCTTTTATATGTGACAAAAATTTCAGCTTTAATGGCAAAGTTCAGCCTCATCCGCTAAATACCAGCTAAAAATACCACCCGAAGATCACTAAATCTATCTTATCCCTAACACCTCCCCAACTTTCAGAGTTTTTTATTCTCTCCTTAGAGATTTGTTAATGGAAAGGTTTGGGAAACACTATTTTAATGGCTTATAATTTCTTATTTTAGATCACGATACTGTGTTTATGAGCTGCATGGATGTGACACAGGTACCGGGCGCCCAGCCCTTGAGAGCAGCGCGATCCACCCTTTGTTTCCTGGCCGACGCACAGAAGGCGGAGGCCTGTCGTGTGTACAGCGGGATGCGTTCGGAGTAAGTGTGCAACTGGGAAAGCATCATCACAATGCCATCAACTTACCCACCATCTCCCGTCATTTCAGTGCAGATCAGAGCATGTGAACACGTATTTGAAAATATTGACTTAGAAGTATTTGGCTAGAAAACCTGTAAACCATAGTATTTTCTCTTGCTTAAAGAAGCCTGCCAAGCCCACAGCATTCTAACCAAAAAAAAAAAAAAAAAAATTATTTCCTTAAGAATCTAAGATGTTCTAATTGTTTTACAATTTTTTAAATATATTTACTTAGAAAGGGCTGCATACAGCCGGGTCTCTTCACTGCACTGGTTAATTGTTTTTCAATCAGCATTATCACGGTTGATACTAATTTAATCTTTTAAATGGCAATTTCTTTTATTTTACTATCTATACAAATATTTGTTCTATTCTTTGTATTTTCTAGGTTACTCGATGGTAACAAACTCATATTTTACCATAACCAGCTTGGTTGTCAAGCGTATATTCATCCACAGATTTAACTACCATCTCATTTACCCCAAAATATTAATTCTGTGGGTACTGTTGTATTGCTAATGCAGAGGTAATTTAATTAATCACATTTTCAGATCTGGAATGTATAATCTTTCATTTTCAGAAGTCAGTACTAAAAATTTTTACCTGACTTGCATTACATTTGTTTTAAAGGGAAAAAATAACTGGTTTATACAAAGTGCAAGAAAGTCTTTTACTTTTCCTGTTTTGGTTCACATCCATATATACAACTATTTGCCATCCTTTTCTAGCACAGAACTCATTTTTTTATATTCTAGGGAATTCCAATCAGTTTAATTGACAGAATTTTCCTGCCTTTCCTCAGAAGGTATAAATTTTTCAAGTGCCAGCAACATATACTAGAATATTTCCCAGGAGTGGCAGTTAATTGCGACTTGGTTTACTGGGACTGTGGCGGAAAGCTTTTTTTGTTTGTTTTATACCAATATGCTCTGCATTAGAAAAACAGGACTGAAAACCAATGCCTACAAAGTAAAAAACACAACCAAACAAACAAAATAGTATACTTTGTAAAATTACTTTGCCATGATAGCTACATACATAGAGTTGAATTGCAATCATTTTTCACTGACATTAGTTGGTACTTTTCCTAAAATCAAAGTAGCTTTTACTTGTTGTAACAAATTGTGAACATTAAAAATGAGGCTTATGCTTCATTCTAAAAATATATAGGGTTTATTTCCCCAGCAAAGTGTGTTTTTTTTTTACTATTGAACAATTTACATTAATGGCCCTCATTTCTTCTTCCACCCCATCTAATACTATTTAGTGTATACGGCAAAAGGATATAACTCAAAAAACTTCATAGAAAAAAACCGAAACTTCCTATTCCAACTCTCTGTATTTGAGAAAGTAATTATTTCCACAACGGAAGCACTCTACCGTGTGTTTTCCC